>OY735229.1:4516448-4663948 GCA_963457665.1 Thysanoteuthis rhombus
TTCTCTCTTTCTCTCTCCCCCTCTTTCTCTCTTTCTCTCTCCCCCTCTTTCTCTCTTTCTCTCTCCCCCTCTTTCTCTCTTTCTCTCTCCCCCTCTTTCTCTCTTTCTCTCTCCCCCTCTTTCTCTCTTTCTCTCTCCCCCTCTTTCTCTCTTTCTCTCTCCCCCTCTTTCTCTCTTTCTCTCTCCCCCTCTTTCTCTCTTTCTCCCTTTCTCTTTTTTGAAACATCAAAAAGCAAAAAATACTCTGTCCTTAACTTTATAAGCAACAAAACTACTGGATGCTACAAGCTGAGTTTTGATATACATAGTTTTTGACCCAGAAATTGCGATAAAATGTTAGTGGAAAAAAAAAAAGATTTAACTCTTAATGTCATAAGCTGCTAGAAACTGCACCTAACTGACAGCAGAGCTCTTCTGTACAAGCTTGGAAAAAAAAAAAAACAACCTTTACCTTAGGTTGAAAGGAAGGTAACTTGATTGGTAGTCATTCCAGTTTACTGTAAAATCAATATCTAAATTTTCTTATATGAAACTAAGAGTTAATATGCATCTAATAAATCTACTACTCCCGTAAGAAATCAGACACTTGCCCTTATCTTTAATTTCTCTTGATTATTCTTTAAAAAATCTATACTTCTCAACCCTAGTAGAAGGGATAATCATATTTGAATGATCCAAATTATTTTCTTAGCGATGTGTTAAAAAAATAATTTCAAATTCTGGCTTTGACTCTCTATCCGTGAGTAAAGCATTCCGATTGAGACATTTAGCAAGCTAAAATGACGTAATGTGCCAAAGCAATTTATATGGAAAAATAATTGAGCGTTCGAAGACCTAAAAATAGTGGTGATGGTATATTAGGCTGATTTGTAGGAGTTAGTAGCAGGTACAGGAGACTGATGTGTAGGAGATAGGAAGAAAGTGCATGCTGCCTTTATAACAGTCCACTGCACAACAAATACTAAACGCTATTTTTGCCCTTTTTTTTTTTCTTTCCTAAAAGCAAAAATGTGTCATGAAGCAAACTTTTCAGTAGTGGTTGATACCTATGTACAATCAAGCGATGTACCCTGTATTCTTGAATGTGAGTCGACCGTGATTGTAAGACCAACTCAGAATTGAGCATAAAATTTCAGAAAATGAACCGACTCAAATGTAAGTCGAATCCATAACATCGTGTGAATATCCCTTTCACTGTTTATGGCACTTGGTCAGCTGTCACCAAAACCTGAATTACTTTCATCTTCAACATGTTGATCATCGTTTTCAGGCCATAGAAGATAAATTCTGATAAGTGATGACAAATCCACGAGAAAAAATGATTTTTAAAGGATATAAGCAAACTGTGTGTTACCTACATAGCATTACAGACAAAACCATGTTCATAGGTAATGAATTGATTTAAGACAATAGGTTAATCTCTTGCTTGTTTATGTCAATGCTGTATTTGTAGAGGCAAATATAATGGCCTTTTTTTTTCTTTTTTTTTTCTTTTTTCACATATATAAGTCAAACTGATGAATTTTTTTGCGGTGGTTTTTTTTACAAAAAAAAAATTAGCTAACAAATAAAATATAAATATTTGACCGAATTTTAAATTTTCCGAAAGAGGTTTTCAAAAAAAAAGCAACAATTTATTCCACATAATCTTTTGATGATTACCAAGCTTTGCTTCATCTGGCACAAGGCCTTTAGTCAATTAGAGTACTCAATGTTTGTACATGATCTTCCATTTGTATTTGAATGCTTTCATTTTTGCCCCCAAATTAATTTTCACCCTGACTAAAATCTTGAGAGACTGGCACCACACAATCCCCATTTACCCATATCATCTAAAAGCTGAACATGGTGAAAAAATATATGTCACACTTATAATAACAGTAGCAGCCATCAGCCTAGCCTGGCATTATTGTTACCAGGTAACACCAGCTATCATCAGCAATAGCTGCCTGGACTATCACCGAGCATAGCAAGTTTGTCATGTCTATCATACTCATGTTGACTTGAGAGGCCTTTTTATTATAATAAAATGTATGATAAGAGCCATATCTGTCAGATTTATGTTGACTCAAAAGGTCTTCATTTAAAATATAACCCGAGAGAGAGGAATGCTTAGAAGTCATTAAAAAAGAGAAGAAACCAAAAAGAAATGTTGTCCACTAAGAAATTATCAGGTCACTATGCATGTAGGTGAATTGTATAATCCTTATGTATCGATTGAAGACAACAATCATTTGAAGTTACATGATGTCATGGAAGTGCTTTTGAGGTTGAACTCTTCTTGAATTAACACTTCAATGATAGATCAGTTTTAGCCAATTTCTTTTTTCTTTTTTTTCTCTTTCTTCAAATGTTTATGAAATGTTTCATAAATTTTCATTCGTACACTCCTGATAAATGTCAGCAAAACAAGGTGTCGAGCACTAGCATTTACTTACTTACATAATGAACTGTGCGATTATTGTTTCTCTATCCATAACAATGGACTCTTCTATTTAAAGATAACAATTTTGTTGATAAAAACATTCCCTTCCCACCATATGATTTAAAACAACAAACTCTTTCACTGAAACCAGTTCAGTAGTTTTCTTTACAAAACATTATCAATCTCCTAGAAAATTCAAATACCCCTGAATTTTTCACGGGGATTAACTAGTCAATAATAATATCCTGTAAAACAACTCTTATGACCTATTATTTTTTTAACTGACAGTATATCCTGTGTGTGAAGCTTTGAATGTCAGATAATATTCTAATTTGAAGAAAGAGTTGAGGAAAATTAGACAAATCTGTTGCTTAATGTTGGAGGGGTTCTCTTAAGAAGCCAGGCCCCCAAATCTCTAGCTATGCCTCTTGGAAAAGGTCTGTCGTGTGTGTTGGCTGGTACATAGTTTCACAGCTGAAGCTTTGAATGTTGGATGGTAACCTGTTAATTGATAGAAAGACTGAAGGAAAACTAGACAAATCTGTTGTTTTATATAATCGGATTATTAATTTTCTCAATACTCAACACATGTTGACCTAATTCAGCCTCAAAAGTATGACAAAAACTAATAACCAAAACAAATCCTTTTTTCTCATTCATTTTTCTCATTCTCCTTTTTCTCCCTCTCTTCTCTTTCCTTTCATTCTTTTTTCATTTTTATTGCCATCCTATGGTTCACTTGAAGAGGGAGGGGGGAAAAAATCCCAAATTAATTGGATTTATGGGTGTGGCAAATATCTTTTAATCATATATTATTCCGAATCAGCAAAATTTACTTATAAAAAAGAAGTTTGATTTCACTTTGGTTAAATAGACTTTTGATCAAATTGAAATTATGTATTTATTTTAGTTTAAACTTTACTGTATAAGCAATTCTGTCGATTTAGCATTTTATATATATATATATATATATATATTATATATATATATATATATTATATATATATATTATATATATATATTATATATATATATTATATATATATTTATATTATATATATTATATATATATTATATATATATATTATATATATATATATATATATAAACTAATGATGTTCTAATGAATCTGTAGAAAAGCATCATTAGGGTTTAAGGTTTCAAATTTTGATCTCATCTTAACTTCGTTGAGTTCAACCCCAGTGAAGGGAAAGTATTTTCAGTATATAACTTGAAGGCAACCCTGTTACCAGAGAAGAATTATACTAATTGTGTGGGTACATCAAGTTAGTTTAAAATTATTGTTCTGCACCATTATCTTTTATCAATTGTAAGGTTCCAACTTTTAAACCCTCATACTATAGGTGAAAAGGTCTGATTGGGTGGAGGGGCATGAATGCCCCATTTGCCCCTCACTAGTTGACCCCCATGTCTTTTACAACTAAGATGAAGACACTAGCCCTAATGAATTAGTGTATAATAACAACTTGTCAGTCGTAAATATCTTCAAGATGAGTTTGTTAATCATTATATATATATATAATGATGTGCCCATAAGTGATTTATTAATAGCATCAGCATGACCTTAATCTGTGACTAAGTAAAGTTATTTATGTGCATGACAATTAGTCTGCTTTTTATATATTCCAAATCACTAGACAGGTGAAGTGTTCATAATGTCAGTGAAGACGACTTACTAATACTTATGATAAAAAAAAAAAGTGAGTCGTCATCATCATCATCATCCTTATAACGTCCGTTGTTGGACATAGACCTTCCCAAGGATTCGCCACACTGTTCTATCATGGGTGTCGCAGAGCCAGTACTTTCTGGATTTGTCTAGCTCATCCCTCCGTCTAATATTGTGCCAGCCTCGGTTGCGCATGTGATCTCTGGGGATCCATGTCGTGAGTTGCATTGTCCATCGGTTGTCTGCCGTTCTTGCAAAAGAGTTGATTAACAGTTATCAAACAACCATTTCACCAAAATTTAGATGTCTCTCAACTCTATTTTAGATGTTTTCCACCGGTAAACGCCAGTGGTGTCATAAATAGAATTTATTCTAACCATATTTATTCTTCAATGAAATCTTTTTATATGACTTCAAATTTTGATGCTATGGTTGTTTGATTATCAACTGTGAGTGAGTTTTATTTGGCCTCAATCAGAACTATTGGAGATATCATGTGATGTGGACGTACAAGTGCTATGCAGGGGAGGTAATTGTGCATGTATCGGGCCCCCAGATTTCAATCACTTCTTTCATAAGCTATTATCCATGTTCTCACAAAACTTCATAGAAATTCATGGAGAAATACTTAAGATATTGTTTGGACAAACATGATCAATATTTGAATTCAAAAAAAGTCTCTAAATCGAAAACAGTCCCTGGATCTGCCCACAAATTTTATCACTATTTCCGTATCCCTATTGCTCACCCTTCCCACAAAATTTCATAGAAATCCATTCAGTGCTCTCAGAGATATCACATAGACAGAAAGACACAATCTCACACACGCACACGCACATATATATATATATATATATATATGAGTCATCCACGTACAGCTGTTTCGTTGTATTACAACTGTTCAGTGTGGCCAAAGACTATCCAATATCCCATCCAATACCACAAGGTAGGATCGAACCTTCAGACTCAGAGGCTGGCATTTTACCCCTGCCCTACATAGAACTGGACTGTCAGTAAGGTTGAATTAAAACAATATATTTACTTACGCTCAATTCCCCATCTATCAGAGTGCTCCATTCCAAAGTTGGAAGGGCATTGCTATATATATATATATATGTATATATATATAGCTTATAATAGACCAGTTGCTTTACTTGGAGTGCTCAACCCTGAAGAAGGGAGTGTTAATTATAATGATAATTAATAATTGAGTCATCCACACACACACACACACATATATATATATATATATATATATATATTTATCATGGCAGAGGTAATAATTCTATCGGTGAAAGAATTTCTATAGTAATTGTATATTTTTGCAGATTCAATGTAAAGAGATTCAGTCAGTTATCATTCTAGGATTTTGAGCCTTCATCAACAATGGCAACTAGAAGTTAGATAGATTTTGATGTATGATTTCAAATTAAGACATGATGCTGCTGAGAATATCAACAAAGCATTTGAAGTGAACACTGCTACAGTGCAAACTGTTCAGCATTGGTTCAATTGGTTTGGGTCTGGAAATATGAATACCAGTTATAAACATTGGAGGCCCAAACCTGTTCTTACTGATGAAGTGTTATTGATAACAGGGACCAACAAACTACAATTCAAGCACTTTCTTGAGGCTTTAAGACTTTATCAGAGACCCTATCATATCTGATGGCAATTGGAAATGTTGAAAGTTGGGAAAAGGGGCCCCGCATGAACTGAATGAAATACTCCATGACAGTGGCTGACTCCACTCCTCTCAGCTGACTGTGTTAAAGCTTAGAGAATTGGATTATGAAGCCTTGAAGCATTCTTCATATTTAACTCGCTTATCTCCTTTTTAATGATCAACTTTTGAAGCATTTTCAACTTTATGTCCATAATGAAAGGTTTGATGATTGAAGTGCTATGATTTGTGTTTTTACTGAATTAAACCTAAAGAATTTATAAAGATAGGATATTATCGTTAGAGGATCATTGGAAAAAAGTTATTGCTTCAAACGGGTTATGTTTTGATTGAATATTTATCAGTTTTTTGTTGTTTCTATTCTCGTTCATTTGCTATTCAAGAAAATATTTTATATGCAACAACCTAACGCACTGCTTCCTTCCAGGAGAGAACTTTTTTCAATCTGGATCCGATTGAAGCTTTCAAAGAATTTATTGGTTTTTTGAAGTGTTTTTCACAGAATGGAATTGACACCTCGAGGCCAAGTGTGATGAATAATTTATCCCTGAATAACCCCCACCGCCCTGAGCTTGTTTAAATAAATTGGCTATTTCATGCTGAACCACCTAATGGCAGAATTAGAATTTTTTTTTTTTTTTTTCAAAATTTTCTTCTCTTTAAACTTTTTATTTATTATTTAT
The DNA here is from genome assembly GCA_963457665.1 of Thysanoteuthis rhombus. Taxonomy (NCBI): domain Eukaryota; kingdom Metazoa; phylum Mollusca; class Cephalopoda; order Oegopsida; family Thysanoteuthidae; genus Thysanoteuthis; species Thysanoteuthis major. The sequence continues at coordinate 4,522,931 of OY735229.1, forward strand.
CTATTTCATCTTATCTATTTACTCATCTGCTCAGAGACTGTCAGCAAAATTGACAGGTTTCTTCAGTTTTTAAGCTGGTCTGGCTCTGTGTGTATTATGCATACAGGCCACAACAATAGAATAATAGGACTGAAAATAACAAACTTTATTCATTGATCACCTGTTTTTCACATCTTGAATTGATCAGACATCCCCTCCCCTGAAGACATTGGTCATATGAGTTTCTATCGGGTGACTAACCAGACCTATTTAGGGTTTTTTATCTAGAATTTTCATTTATTTTTTTATTTTTTCCTTTTTTTTTAACTTTTTACTTTTTTTCTTTTTTTTTTTTTTTTTTTTTTTTTAATTTATTCATTCATCTATTTTCATTTAAGTGCAGTGCTCCAGTCGATCAATAAATATAGGGTTGCTATAAAACAGGAAAAAAAAACAATTTTTTTTTCTTCTCCAAGTATCCACAGTTTAGGGCAGAAGAGGAGGAAGTTTGTGTGAGACGTTCAGATCATTCAATAAATTAACCTTTTTTTTTTCTTTCTTTTTTTAATTTTATTTCCAAAGATACAGGAATGTTTCATCACTGCTCGAGGAATTTTGGTGCAGAATCATTCGACCTCGTGTTGATGTCGTGTATCACCTGACACCACCACTGTATAGAAACAGATCCTGGCGGGAGAAATCATTATTTAAAATGATTACAAATTTATGCCCTGCGTATACATTTCTATAGCAAAGTGAATTTTTTGGTAGAACTGGGAAAATTCTAATTAGACTGAACTAGAGTCTATTCCTAAGGTGCATGTTTGGAAGAGGCTGGACTTTGAGGTATGTGGAGCAGCCAGCCAGCCATAATTATCTTGTAAAATAATTTTGTGTCCATCATAAATAAAATACTTTGGCTGAAAAGTGTTCTGGTAATTTCTTGTCAGTGTGGCCAATTCAGATATTTCATATCTAAATAGAGATAATTCTAAAGAGTGGTATTCAAGGGAGATAATTTGAGGAACTATTAAGAAAAATCTATATTCTGTAGTTTCTCATTTATTTTCATGAGATTTCACTAAAACTGCTGACCCCAAAATCTCCAAACTCGATACTGCACTACCTTGTGTGCTGACTAATGTCAACTTAGTATAATGGCCAGCTGTCTCAGAACACTAACACACACACACACACACAATTCTTCAGTTGTTAGGTTTGCTTATTAGTTTATGATACTCTGATTCACATTGGTCTTTTCAACCCTTACAAGACTAACTTATTAAGGTGTTTTTCAAATGAATTTTTTAAATGGTATTAAAAAAGCCAGTAACTTGTTGATTTCTATTTAATGATTGAAGACCTTTTTTCTCTTTTCTTTTTTTTTTTTCTTTTTTTTTTCTTTTTTTTTCTTTTTTTTTCTTTCACTATAATAAATTTTCCATTTGAAGAATCAAAATCATGATACATATATCCCGTTTGATATTTATCCCGAGACAGATGAAAAGCAGGAAATTCTCAGATCACTTTGCCTACACGTCTTTCCTGTTCAGACCTGCAAGATCTGAAGTCCAGGTTTTAATGTTAACAAATCTTCAAGAAGTGAAGTAAAACATAAGGATATTTCATTGCTTTTCAGTTCATTTTATGAAGATCAAACGTTCTAATTTTGATAGACGGACATGCCAAACTTCCAAGTGATTATATGTCCGTGTGCTAGCCTATTAATGTGCTTAATGTCTGAATTAAAATGTCCCTGTAGACTTCTCAAAAAGATCAATGGGAAATATATATCCCAGCAGTCATGGAAACCTGTGGATATCCGAGTCAAAGGAGTCTAGAAAGGATTAAATCTAAGGCTTTGTTTAATTATTTGCTCAACTATTTATTCATGTTCGATCCATGAAAGAACCCTAAGTTATTGGCACTCTGTAATGACATATCCCTTTTTGTGGCGCTCTGTAATGACATGTCCCTTTTTGTGGCGCTCTGTAATGACATGTCCCTTTTTGTGGCGCTCTGTAATGACATGTCCCTTTTTGTGGCGCTCTGTAATGACATATCCCTTTTTGTGGCGCTCTGTAATGACATATCCCTTTTTGTGGCGCTCTGTAATGACATATCCCTTATATCCCTTTTTTGTGGCACTCTGTAATGACATATCCTTTTTTGTGGCACTCTGTAATGACATGTCCCTTTTTGTGGCACTGTACTAGCTGGAAATGAATGATCTTTTTTTTTTTTTTTTTTGTAAGATTTAAAATATAGCATGACTGGATATTTTAGCTGAATGCAACTTGAAAATGATTCATAATTCTGTCATCACATCATTTACTATTTATACTTTGTCTCGTTCTTGTCAACTATCATCATTGACTTAGGCTGCATAATGATTTACTAAGTTCAGTTTGACCCTGGGAATAAACCACCCAGTAAGTAATCAAACACATTACTCCATAGTTGTTAATGACCACGGAGGGATGGTGACTGGTCAAAAGGCATCAATCAGAAGGATAACACGGATTACAAACATTTTTAACTGAATCAAATGATTTAAATATTTGTACTACAGTATTGTCCTTTTGACCGATACCATTTGTCTTTGATTTAGTGGGACACCTTTGGCCACCGTTTTGTAAAAGTAAGATGACACAAACACGTTGATTTTTATAAATGGGATTTTTAAAAATACAGCTGGGCCTCAATTATCTGAATAAAACTGGCTGGGAGTATTTTGTTCAGTTAATTGATTGTTCAGATAACTGATCTGATCATAAAAATGAAACTATAAAAAAGCATGTTTAAAGGGTTTGATTTCATTCAATCAATAAGATGTGAACGAATACAGGATATTGCTTAACAATTAATGATATTTTACAAATATGTGTGCCATTTAAATGATAGCACCAGTATCATTCTAGAGCCTCATATTACACACAATACGGCTAATGAAATATTCATGGGATCTTGCATCCAAAATTCAGATAACTGATGTTCAGTTAACAAGGTTTGGTTTGTATTATAAATTGGTTACTTAATACTGACTTGAATAAATGGTACTTCAGTTGTACTGATGGTGTCTAAAATTATGAATTATTTGGATGAATGTCCTTATTAACAACTGTCAACCGAAACGGTCTATATTGGTTTCTTCAGTTTTTGAGTTGGTCTTGCTAACTATGTATGTATCACGTGTACAGTATGCCACTATGGAGCTAGAGGGCTGAAAATTAAAATATACTTCTTATGTTCAGGAAAAACATTTTCTTTAGTTTTGGGTTTGTTTTTTTTTGTTTTTGTTTTTTTTAAATTATGTACCCAGAAACGTTTGGGGGGGGGATTTACAGTGCTGAATTGATCACTTATTTTATATCCTGCTGCATTCACTCTTGTTTTTGGAAAATTCAGACTTTTCCGGTGATCACTGCACAACAAAAGGTTAGGGAAGCAACTTATTCATTGATCACCTTTTTTCATATTTTTTAAAAATTGAATACCCTCATGCTGCCAAAAGATGTTTGTCATGTGATAATTTCTATCGAGTATCTAAACATACTTATTGATATTTAGTCTTCAAATCAGCAGGCTCTCTAACCAATTGTTCCAAAAATTATCCGTACTAGTGTCTACATCTTTGCTCTAATCTCTACATTTTGGCTGATATATTCTCCAGGCTTCCTTACACACACACACACACACATATATATATATATATATATATATATATATATATATATATATATGTGTCATCCATAGACAGCTGTTTCGTTGTATTACAACCCTTCCATGTGGCTATAGACAATCCATTATCCCATCCAGTACCACAAGGCAGGATTGAAACTTTTGCTTCAGACCTGGAGGCCGACATCCTACCTCTGAGCTACGGAACTGGACGGTCAGTAAGGCTGAATTTAAGCAATACATTTATTTTTAGGTTAAATCCCCCATCCACCAGTGTGCTCTATTCCTATTGAAGAGCATTGCATAATGCTTACAATGAATGGGTTACCTCACCAAATGAGTGCTCGACCCTGAATAGAGGAGCATTAATTATTGTGTCATCCACAGACAGCTATTTCGTTGTATTACAACTCTTCAGCTATAGACAATCCATCATCCCATCCAATATAAGCAATGCATCCAGTCATCCTGGATTATCATGTACTATTCTATGACCTGAGTATTTACTTTTGAAATGGGAAAAATCTTGAGAAATTTTGAATATTTAATTGTTAGTTTCTCAGTTTCCTAAGGACATTGCCGAACCGTGCGGCATGACATACGGGGCCACTGAAGAGAGTGGAGCCCCAGCGAATGTTGGAAGGCCTCACCATCTATATACACAGCCCTCCAACCTCCAACTCGCCCCCTTCCAAGCATGCACCTTGAGAATTGGACTTGTTGGCCGCATTCAAATCCATCGATAACCAGATTGCCGCGGACATCATCTGGAACGATGGTCAACCAACTTAGTTGCCGTGACCCTGTAAACAAGTCGATAACCTTGAAGCTGATCCATAGTAGATAGGACATGTGTGAATTCAAATAGAACTCGCCCACAGCTGTTGGTAACTTCCCAAACAAAGTAATGTGGCTTCTGTCAAGGCTAACAATAGAGATATTCATCAACCAAAGCTTAATCAGCCACAGGAAGTGAGGAGTGGTGTAACAGTTACCAGCATGGAAAAAAGAATCGGTAGACCAAGTTCTAGTTTTGACTGTGTGCACCAGTAGGAAAGGCATGAATCCACTTCTATCCCCAGTTATGTATAAATAGCAAAGCAGTTTGAGTCCTTTAGCCCTGAAAGACAGTCTAAGAGAGTTTTACTCCGATAGAAAAAAACTCCAGCTCGGCAGTCACCATATTTTGTCCTAAAGGATGGTTTTGGGTGCTGCCAACTTGAAGAACAATTTTCATGTTAAATTAACCTAAAAGAAAAACGTCAAAACTTGCTAAAAAAAAAGGAACACTGATAGCTATTTTATGGCTCTTTTAGAGCTAAAAGATTTTTTTTAAGGGGCTAGGAAACAGCTGATAAATACCGTAAAAAATGGACTAAAAACAGCCGTTAAATGTTGTATTTTTATTCAGAATAACTACCAATGCACTAAATCGGACACTTTGGTATAGTGCATGGAGCAAGCAAATTTTATACCATTTTATACCATTGAAAACCAACTTGCTACTGAATCTGCAGCAGAGTGGTTGTGGCCATATGCTCCACAAGGAGTCTACAGGGATTAACAATAGCCATGGAAAAATTCACAATAGTGAAAGCATCAAGTGACACTAAAACCAACTACATTCTTCCTAGAAGATAACTTTGCTCACCTTAGCTTAGTAAGGCACAGAGCTATAACAGAATGGATCAAGTAAAATTTTAACTATCTTTATAAGTGATGACCAACTCTTCAGTAGACATCCAAGTCAATTAGTAGCCATTTTTTTTTTTTTTTTTTTTTTTTCTGTTAATGACTGGCGACGGGAGAAAAGGCAGTTTTCCTTATCCATTCTTTCCCCAAGAGCATCATAGTGAAAGAATCATGACTCATCACATGTACGTTCATAGATTCATCCATTATTAGAACCATCAACCAAAACGGTCTCCGTATGTTTCTTCAGTTTTTAAGCAATTCTGGCTGGATATATATTTGTCAGGTTGCACCAATAGTACCAAAAGGCTGAACATTTGAAAATCTATCCTGTATTATGTCTAAAAAAAAGCATCTTGTTTTTTTTGGTGGGGGGTGAAAATACTCTTCCTGATTTGGTTTTGAGGGGTGGTTCAATTTACAATGTGAGTTTATGCTAAATTTGTCCCTTACTTTGACGTAGTTTTTGACTGACTCTACCGAGTTTTTAAAACTCGGTAGCAGCTATGCTGAAAAACTCTTAGCTCCATAAGACGCTCCTAGCTATGTCTGGGACATCTGATGAGGATTTAGTCGCCCAGGCTTGCTCTCCGGCGAGTTGGTCTCAGCAAGTGCATATAGAGACAACATAACTCTAGTGTAATAAGCTGTTTGCAAATATCTTTGGCTGGCCACAGTACCCCGCTTCCTTCTTTTTCTACAACCCCCCCAACTCTTTGTTCTGACCCCTCCTTTTTGCTTGGAAACATTTTCCCAGACACAAAATTAATTTGACTCTTGTCATATTAATTTTCTGTCCTGCTGTTTTCACTGATTTCAATTTTCAGCTGAACGTCAGCTGTGTGTGTCTCTCTCTCTATCTCTAGTTCGTGTGTGTGTGTCTCTCTTTCTCTGTCTTTGGCTTGTGTGGATATGTCCCCCCCCTCTCTATCTGTCTCTCTCTCTCTCTGTGTCTGGGTGGTGTGTGTCCCCTTCTCTCTCTCTCTTTGTCTGGGTTGTGTATGTCCCTCTCTCTCTCTATGTCTATCTCTGGGTTGTGTGTATCCCCCCCCCCCTCTCTCTCTGTCTGGGTTGTGTGTGTGTGTCCCACTCTGGGTCTACGTTGTGTGTGTGTCTGTGTCCCTCTCTCTCTCTCTGTTTGGGTTGTGTATATCCCACCTCTCTCTGTGTCTGGGTTGTGCGTGTCCCCCTTCTCTGTGTGTGTGTGTCTGGGTTGTGCGTGTCCCCCTTCTCTGTGTGTGTGTATCTGGGTTGTGCATGTCCCCCTTCTCTGTGTGTGTGTGTGTCTGGGTTGTGCGTGTCCCCCTTCTCTGTGTGTGTGTGTGTCTGGGTTGTGCGTGTCCCCCTTCTCTGTGTGTGTGTGTGTCTGGGTTGTGCGTGTCCCCCTTCTCTGTGTGTGTGTGTGTCTGGGTTGTGCGTGTCCCCCTTCTCTGTGTGTGTGTGTGTCTGGGTTGTGCGTGTCCCCCTTCTCTCTCTGTGTGTGTCTGGGTTGTGCGTGTCCCCCTTCTCTTTCTCTCTCCCTCTCTCTCTCTCTCTGTGTGTCTGGGTTGTGCGTGTCCCCCTTCTCTTTCTCTCTCCCTCTCTCTCTCTCTGTCTGTCTGTCTGGGTTGTGTATGTCTTTCTCTCTCTCTCTCTCTCTCTGTGTCTGGGTTGTGTGTGTATCATCTGTCTCTCTCTCTGTGTCTGGGTTGTGTGTATCTGTGTCCCTCTCTCTCTCTCTCTCTCTAGGCTGTGTGTGTGTGTATGTCCCTCTCTCTCTGTCTCTCTCTAGGCTGTGTGTGTGTGTATGTCTCTGTCTCTGTCTCTCTCTAGGCTGTGTGTGTGTGTATGTCTCTGTCTCTCTCTCTCTCTAGGCTGTGTGTGTATGTATGTCTCTGTCTCTCTCTCTCTCTAGGCTGTGTGTGTATGTATGTCTCTGTCTCTCTCTCTCTCTAGGCTGTGTGTGTATGTATGTCTCTGTCTCTCTCTCTCTCTAGGCTGTGTGTATGTGTATGTCTCTGTCTCTCTCTCTCTCTAGGCTGTGTGTATGTGTATGTCTCTGTCTCTCTCTCTCTCTAGGCTGTGTGTATGTGTATGTCTCTGTCTCTCTCTCTCTCTAGGCTGTGTCTATGTATATCTCTGTCTCTCTCTCTCTCTCTAGGTTGTGTCTATGTATGTCTCTCTCTCTCTCTCTCTAGGCTGTGTGTATGTATGTCTCCGTCTCTCTCTCTCTCTAGGCTGTGTGTATGTATATCTCTGTCTCTCTCTCTCTCTAGGCTGTGTGTCTATGTATATCTCTGTCTCTCTCTCTATATATATCCATCATCTTTATCTTCTGATTGAAAGAGACATGTTCAGTTGTTGGCCAAAAAAACGAAGAGATGAAAAGAAAGTAAATTTGTTTAATTTCTTTCTTCTCTTCTGACTCAGCCATTGTTTTTCAACCTTGAACTCCACTCAAAGAAGTCCTACTTGAGGAGGAAAAAAAAGAACAGATAACTGGCCAAAGGTTTATTCATTTTTTATTAATGCTCAGCATTTTCAAGTGATCTTTTCCTGATTCATCACGTATCCAAGTGAAGAGTTTAGTTGTGGTCCAGATTTTAAATCCTGGAATTCTATACATTGTTTTACGAGTATCTCAGATCTTGTGCAGGATTTTATATTTCCTGGGTCCCGCTCTTCTGTCTGAAAATAAAGGTTCATCTCATACATTGGGTCTGCCCAAGGTAATGGCAACACAGGCAGGGAACCAAGAGCTAGCAGACACTAGTCATGTGTCTGCGACAGTAGGACTTTCCAAATACAAATGGGAGGGGTGGGAATGAATAAACTGGGCAGGATACAGTCAGAATAATAATTCTCTGGTGTAGATTGAGATTTTCCAGGAATATCTGACAGTTGGATACTTTCTGGTGTGGTAAAACTAAGAGAAACAATTGGCAAAGGAAATCCTTGTGACAGATGAGCTTATTTAATTGATGCATTGTAATTTGAAATCTATATATATATATATATATATATATATATATATATATATGACAATCCTGGTAATCTTTTTGGGACGAGACCAATCTGTACAATATGATCAATAATGCAAGCCAATGCTCCACCCCATCCCCATTGACTGGCCTGGCTGCGAGTGACAAATGAAAAAAATCTTTTATATTTCTTTGAGTTGAAAAAATTCTATTCTAGCTGACCGTTCCTCATGTGGAGTTTGGTTCTCACTCCTTGCTGACCACATGGGGCTCCTTGCAAAAAAAGCTTAGCTTATTACGTGTAAACTAGATGGACCCATGGAAATTCCATCGTGTTGAAAACCAAGATATTTTCAGTACTCTGTCGTGTTTATATTTCTGCAGGAAATCCGATTAGCATTGTGGTATCAACCTGGACAATGGAATCTGCAATCCGAGTTTGCACTAATGGGGAAAAGCATGAATCCATCTCCCCCGCAAAAAAAAAAATCTATGGGTAAAATAAGGCGGATCAGTCTAGTAGAAGGGCAATTCCTGATTTGAAACCAGGGAGTAGAAACCCCTTAAGGCAGTTTGCTGCCCAATTTGACATCTTCCTGATAGCCGAGCTGATGTCAGACATATCACTCTCTGCTTTCCTCTGCACTACATCTGCAAGGATAAGGGGGTTCTGATGACTGGGTATCCCAGGTTCTCCATACTCTTTGCCCAGGCATCTGCCTTCGAGAGGACACTCCAGTGTAATACCATTTTGTGTTGAGACAAAACGGAAACCATTCATTTATATTTCTGGTTTTAAAGTACATAAATTTGTTGAAGGAATTCATTACCTATGTGATATACCTATATTTGCTATAATAACATGCAAAGACAAATCTATCTAGATATCATCATTGATTGCTTTTAGTGTCTGTCTGTATTCCTGAGGTCTGCTACTACTATAACTTAATTTTTAGGCTTCAGACTTGAAAGAGGAGTTATGAATGAATTTAAGTTAGTGAAGTTGCTCCCATTCAAACTTGAACCCTCTCTTCCATTTTCATACTTGTTCATTACATTGCAAGGGTGGTTGGAAAGGGAGAAGAAAAAGAAACGATAAGAATAGAATTTAAATTTTATTGTTGTAAGATACTTTACCTCAGTTGCCCGAGGACAAGTGACTCCTCGCCTTCTTTACCCTTTTCGTGAAACATCTGTGGAAAGGATGAATAAAACTCAAGAACATGTTGAAACCCCTTCTCGATAAATTTGTCTGGTTTGTTTTATTGGTGTGGGAAGATTATAGATGATAATAATTAGAATTGTGTGTACAAACTGTCAGAAAAACACATAAAATGATGAAAAAATTGACTGTTTTCTATTGACTACTTTGATGGTTCGTACAAGGTTATTAGTGAGCATTAACCAAAATTGTCAACATATGTTTCTTCAGCTTTTAAGTGGACCTAGCTGGCTTATTGAATACGTATCTATCTTGCATACTGGCCGTGCCAATGGAGCTAAAGGATTTAAAGTTGAAACGTTTACTCCTTATGTCTAGAGAATTGGGGGGGGGGTCCTTCTAGAAAAATCTCTTCGCTGATTAAGTTTTAGTGTGGTGTGTGGACGCTCAACTATGACGGAAGGGAGATAATCGGGCGTGGATCAATGCAAAAATTTAATCGCTTCTTTTGTAGCCTTATGTCAATCCTTTCACCAAATTTCATAGAAATTCATTGAGAACTTTTGGAGATATCATGTAGAGGGACGCGAGTGCTATTCATGAATGGATGGAAGAAAAAAAGCGGAAAAATATTTCCCAATCAAAAAAGGAATTCCTGGATCCCCCCCCCCCAATATTTTCACTCCTTCCTCACCCCATCACCCACCTTTCCAAAGAATTTCATTGATATCCAAAGGGTAGATTTCGAGATGTCTTCTGGGCAGACAGATGGAAAGGCGGGGAGATGCAGCTGAATACATACACCTCTCCAACTTTGTTGGCAGAGGTAATAATAACCTCTTATTAATAATAAAAGAAATGTGAAAGTCAATAGTTATCTCCCCTAAGGGAATTTGTCTGCTCTTGCAAATAGTTTAGAAAATTACCACCAGAGGGCACCATTTCTTTTGCTTCAATAATTTCCTTTTTCTTCTCTTTCTTTCTTTGGTCTTGTTAATTACAAAGGCCATTTTCTAATAATAGGAAATCCTGATGAAAAAGAATGAAAGATGAAAATATTTATTTTGATATTTTGGCATCCTGCTATTATGATGTGTCTGTGTATAATGTCGAGTAACTACTACAGGAAGACCCCAATTAATATGAGGCTGTTACATATGAAATGTCATTATGACCCATTTAAAGCAATAACCTTTTCCCAACAATCTGCTAATGATAAAATGCGATCTCTGATTAAAATTCTTTCGGTTTCATGCTCACAAATTTAGTAAAAGCACAAATTAAGGGTTCCTTGTTATTGAAGTTTTTATGGATATGAAATTCAAAATGCTTGAAAAGTTGACATTCTATCAGAGAAATGTCAGGTGAATTTAGTGGATGCTGCAGGACTTCATATCCAAATTCTTTAAGTTTAGATATGGCCATCTGAGAGGTGTGGCATCTGGCACTGTCATGAAGCATTACATTTAGTTCTTGTGGGACCCATTTCCTTTAAGATGACATGGCAGTTGCTGTGGAAGCCCTAAAATCTCTAGAAAGTATCAAAACCATTGCTTGTTGATCATTGGCAACTGCTATGGATGATTCAGCACTAATAATAATAGATTTGTGCCTCCTTGTAGATTTACATAAACCTATTGAACCAATGCTGAACAGTTTGTAAGGTAGTAGAGTTCACTCAAAATCCTTTGTTGATATTTTCAACAGCTTGAGAAGCATTATGTCCTGATTTTGAATGGAACTTAGAAATTAGTCTAACTTCTTTGTTGGATTTTGTTGCCTTTTAAGGCTCAAAAACCTCTTGTAATAATGAATTGTATTCCTATTTCACATTGAATCTGCAAAAATAGTGCAATTGCATAACTAAATCTTTCACTTCCAGCATTATTCTCCATGATGTAGGTAACATTCCCATTATTCATGACCGGCCCCTGGCACTGGTACCATGGGCACTGGTACCATGGGTACTTGTCCAGGCTGCTAAGTGCCGAGGTACACAAGTGAAGTTAGTCATTCAATAGAGGCAGTCATGTGATATCTTTTGGCGGCATGCTGTATCAAGAGTGATCGATTAAAAAAAAAAAATTGGAAAGAAGGAGTGATCGATGAATAAGTAACTTGCCTTTCCTTTTTCAGGGCAGTGATCTCTAAAATAGTCTGAATTTTCAATTGACAAGTGTAAGTGCTGTTGGACATAAACCGAGGGATGAATATAGCATAAACTTACATTGAAAATTAAAACCCCCAATGAAAAATTATTTAGGGGGAGACTTTGGAAAGAAACATTCTTTGATTGTTTTTTTCCTTATGAAACATAAGAGGGAGTAAATGTCAAGATTTTCAGTCCTCTAGCTCCCTTTGGTGTATGCTGTATGCCTGATATGTAGATAGCCAGTCAGCTGGACCAACTTGAAGACTGAAGAAACCAATGCTAAGTTTTGGTTGAGGGTTTTTTTATGATATAATTCAAAGGATGCCCAAGTTCAGCTTGCCTTGGACTTAAGAACCCTAGGGCTGACCCTGCTGTTATTCTGCATATTTGGATGGTGGAGAAGTTGGAATTCCCAATGGCATAATCCAGAATTCAAAATTAAAGCAGGGAATGTAATGGATTTTTTATATTTTTAATTTATTAATTTATTTTCTTTTTTTTTTTTTTTTTTTTTTTTTTTTTTTTTTTTTTCATTCTGTTCAATTCAGTTCAAACTTGCAACTTATATTTCATCTTGTTCATAAGGACTAATTCTTCGGATGCATCAATATAATGGCAGGGAGGGACCATAAGTTTTCAGTCCATGTCAGCGTATACAGTGACATTGTTTTTTTTTGGGGGGGGGGGTTACCGGTTGGGAAAAGTGCAAAATATAATCAAAGAAATTAGAATACACCTTTGAATAAGGGCTCCCAAAAATTTAATGCGGAAAGTAGAAAATGATACTAAAAGTGCAAGATTTACTAATTTAACTACTTCTTTTGCAGATTCAACGTAAGAGATTTTGTGATTATTGGAGGTTTCTCAGTCTTAAGCAACCACGGGTTCAATACAAAAATTCAGACAATTTTCCCTCGTACGATTCCAAAATAGGACATAATGCTGCTCAAGCTGCTGATAATGTTGAAACATCTGGAGAGGGCACTGCTATGGTGCAAACTGTTCAGCATTGGTTCAGTAGTGTTGCCATGACTGAATGATTTAAGATCAATGGCGTTTTGGAGGGTAGGGTGTAATAAGTTGTTTTTATGTTTTTAATCAGAAACCGTTAATCGAAAATTTCATTATAGGTTTCTTCAATTTTCAAGTTAGTCCACCTGTATCACACATACCAGGTTGCATCAATAGAGCTAAAGGGCTGAAATTTCCATTTACTCCCTATGTCTCAAACTTTTTTTTTTTTTTTTTTTAATTAGGTTTTTAGTGTGGGTTCAATTTGCAATGTAAATTATGCTAAATCGATCATAAATTTGTGCCCACTTGTTATTTGGAAAATTTGATCCAACAAAAGGCATAAGTAACTTATTCACTGATCACCTCTTATCCCTATTTTTTTGTTTGATCAACCCTAACATCATGCTGATAAAAGGTGATGGTTTTTATTAAGTGAATAACCAAACATTTTTTTAATAAATTTTTTTAAATTTTTTTCTTTCCCTTTTTTTAAAAAAAATTTTTTTTTTTTTAGTACTCTTGATATTTTAATTTTTCTCTCAAAACATTTTGTAAATGAAATTTTTTTTCCTCTCTCTATCTTAAATAGATCATCATGCCAGCTGCCAGTGTGGAAACGGGCTACTGTAAGTACAAACCTCTTTTTTTAATTTCATTTCTCTTTGCTAACTATGCATTAGCAAATAGGTTAATTGGTATCACCTAGAATTTTTAATGATTCATTATACAGTGTTGCCTCTCGTAGCGAAGGACTTTCATAACAAAATTTCACTTAACAAGAGGCCCCAGTTGACGAAGAGAAAATCTCCAAGTGAAATATTTTCATTTAGCAAGAGGAAAAACTTTGGAATTTCATAGAATTATCCAGAATCATCCAGAGTTCATTTATAGTTATCTAAATTTATATCTAGTATCTAAGTCCTTATTATCAGATGTACAGACGTTAGGCAAATTATAAGAAGATTATTCTTTCATTTATTACATTATTTACATGTTCATTTTATTTATACATTATTTAGAAAGTAACAAATACATACATTATTTACAAAATTATTATCAAAATGGTAAGCGTTTGATATTTTTACTACGAACAAATTACTGAAATTGGTTTAATTATTCACTCAACATCCCGTGAAATGAAAATGCATATGCTAGCAGTCCAGCCGGAATAAGTTAAACACGAAATTCAGAAATTCTTCCAATTGCTTTTCCTTACAACTACTTTGACCATCGGTCTACAGCTGTTAGCAGATAGGTTTGATCTTCTGCCAGCCGTAAAAGCTCTTGTAGCTCAAGTGGTAGAGCAGCTGGTATTGAAAACCAGACTTCCCCGAGGCAAAAGGGATATGATTTAGTCTCACCGAGAGCTTGTACTTCATTAGCAATCCGTGCTTTCCACTAATGGTCGTAGACAGTCTAAGTGGTTGGGATGAAAAGCAACTGAAATTAAGATGGAAAAAAAATACCAGTCAAAAATTAATAATGGTTAATAACTGTATGTTATCATAAAAGATGTTGGAATCCTTTTTCTTTTTCTTGGTCTTTTCAATACTAACCTTGTAAGGTATTCAATACCTGAATTTTGAAGAGTATTGAAGAGCCAAACGTGTGTTCATTTTTATTGAATTGTTAAGGAAAACTATTCTATTATTTATTGATTCAAATTCTCCATGTTTTGAATAACCAAAATCTTGACGGGATCCATTTCTCCCATGAAACATTTGTCGTGGGACGGATAGAAAACACTGGATGAGCAGATCACCTGACCTATATATATATATATATATATATATATATATATATATAATTTTTTTTTTTTTTTTTTTTTTTCAGTGATTCTGCTGCTATAATTTTCATGACAATATACATCTGACTATACTTGTAAAAGATATTTCATCATCTTTATAGTGTCCATCATCAGACATAGACCCTCCCTAACTTTTGTCAGACCTCTATCTTGGGCATCGCAGAGCCAGTACTTTCAGAATTAGTCTTGCTCGTAATGCTAGATTTCTTTCTGTCAGCCACAATTTTGCTTATATCTTAGGATCAACGTGAACAGCAGCTGTCTGACCTTCTTGCAACATGATCAGTCCGTTGCCATTTCAGTTTCCTAATGGATTCTATGATAACTAAGACTCCTGCCTTTCTTGTAATCTACTGCACTGTCTTGTGACCTCTCCATGTGAGGTTGTGTATGGTACTCTCCGGTGCATGGTGCATGTTCTCAGTTCAAGGGTCAATCTTTTGATTATCCCACCAATCATAGAAACTTTGAGGTATATATATATATATATATATATATATATATAATGTGTGTATGAGCGTCTCAGGAGTATTGAAAGGAATAAATCACATCAAAAAACGTCATCTTCTTCATTTCCTGTCACTCATAAGCAGGCCAGGAAGGGGAGGGAGGTCCTTGGTTTGCATTATTGAGCATAATCCAAATATCTGTGTCCTCCTTAGGAAGATTAAGTGGATCATCACAAGAGGCTCTCTACATGAACCACAGCTGCTTCAAGTACCTGGTATTCCCAGGCAATCCTCCATCATGGCGACTGATCTGGTTCCGCATACATTTAGGTATTTATTGGTGATTACATAAGAACCATTGGTTCCCACATGATTTGGCCTCAATTAATTCTGTCATGTAAACAAGATAGTGGAAGACAGGCAGAATATATCTTTAATTGGAGCCCACCATTCTTGGAGATTGTGGGACTAATGTCCATTGCTCTCCAAATAACTAAGATCATCTTTGGGACTGGGAGCAAGATGGTTTAGGGGTGCTGAATATTTACCAGAGCAGGACATGGAAAGAAGTTCTCTCTCTCTCTCTCTCATATATTTTCTTTATTTGGGGGATTTTTTTTATTTTCCTCAATAAGTCTTTACAATATTTCTTCCCTGTTGAAATCATATCACTTGGACAACAAACACTTTTATCTCTCTCCATCCTACCCCCCTCTCTCAATCCCTCCCCCCCTCTCTCAATCCCAATCCTCTTACAAATTTTGAATCCTTTTGATAAGTACTTGTGCACTGATATTGTCAATCAAGCATTGCAATCTTGAAAGTGCATGATTGATGGCTTTTTTGAAAGCCTAGATGCCCACCCGTACGACAAGACCAACTATAATCATTTACTTCTGCCAACAAATTGGAAACGATGTATGTATTTACCATTGGCTGTCTGTCCCTCGCTCCATACGTTATTTCCAGGAATTCTCAATGAATTTCAATGGCATTCTGTCGAAGGGTGGGCCATTGATTAAAGAAGTGATTCAATGTGGAGACAAATCAAGGACTTTATTTTTTTTGTTTTTTGTTGTATTTTTTTCCCTGGTCTATCGTCTTTATATCTTTCTATGTATCAAGATAGACCAAAATATACAAAATTATAACCCCGTCACCTCCCTTGCTATATATAGACTGATTTTTATTCAGTTTTTTTAATAGTGCATGGCGTTAGTTAGTTGTATGCACTCTGAGTGCTTTTTTTTCTTCTAAGCCAATACGATTACCCCAAGATTCAATGGTTATACCACGTGAACCACTGCCTTTTGTCCGAACCTTGGTTTTGCATCATTTGATTATTTAATTCTTGGATGTTGCCCCATTCACCTTTCAAGATGAAAAACACTACAGAACGGCCCGATGCCTACATTCATGGAGAGCGTGTGTGTGTGGGGGGGTCAGGGGTTTAGGTAAGGGGCTGGAACTTTTTGGTCGGTATTAATGACTGATCAATTGCCAAGGAATGTGGCCCTCCCGTCCCTCTCTCTACACCCGCTCATGCACATACACTTTGTTCTCTTGCTTACCATCACTCCCACTTTTTCTTTCAAGCCGTTGTGTTGGCAACAGCTGGGTTGGTCTCCTTGAATTGAATTGGAAGGTGAAGTTGGGATTGGGGGTGATTAATGAAAGAAAAGGGGGGGACAAGTGGGGAAGAAAGGGAAAGAAGTTGAGAGGAAAAGATAGTGTGGAGAAAAAGTAAAGGAAAAAAGAATAAAGGGGAAGGAAAAAGGGAAAGAGCAGAATGAAATGAGGGGTAGGGGAGGAAAAAGAAAGTAAAGGAGAAGGACTATAGAAAAGAAAGAAGGGGAAAAGAAGAAAAATAAAAGATTTATCAAAAACGAAGAACAATGAAGGAGGGGAAGGAGACTGAAAAATAGGGGAAGAAAAAACGGGGGGAGAAAAGGGAGTTAGAGATATTTTATTAATGAAAAAAAAATGTAATAAGTATCAATAAATAAACGAAACAATGTCCAAAAATGTTCTTGATTGGAAATGGTTGTGATTATTTCCATTCAAATTAAATCCAGTCGCTGAAGAGAAGATTGATGTTGTGTAATTATGATTCCTCTATTTTTTTTCATTCTGACTTGCATTATTCTGATCATTGTCATCAGCCCTTGCAGGTCCACTGCCAGACAAAGACTTTTCCCTACTCCTCCCATGACAACCATGACTGTGTTAACCTCTGCCAAGTCTTCGCCGCAAATCCTATTTCATCCATTTGCATACAAGAACTCTTTGTTTAAGGGGGTGGGCTCAATTAGCCAAAACTTTTGGATGGTTTTGCCTGAATTCAACTGATTTGCCCAAAATTTGAGGATGCAATAGCTTCCCTGGCTCATATACCAATGATTCCCCTCTGACCATCTTCTGCCTGCTCTTCTCTTGCTGCATTCACAATCCTTCGGACACAATTTGACCAACATTTTCCATCCTCTGTTATCTTTACTTCTTGCTTGGTGTCCAGCCCACATTCATTTTTCTCACTTAATCACTTCTATGATATTTCTTACCTGCGTCTACTCTCGGACCCATGTATCTATCTATGTCTCTACACTTGGCCCAACCCTAACCATTTGTAGTAAAATCTTGAAATTTTGTATACACACACATACACATTAATGAGTTGGAAAAATGTTTTTATGGGTTACCCCCCTCCCCTGAGTTTTCATTGGAGGGTTCAATTTACAATGGAAGTTCATGCCAAATTGATTCCTTAGTTTGTGTCCTGCATCATTCATACTTGTTTTTATGTTTGTTTTTTTTTTTCCCCAAATCTTCTGATTGATCACCCTAGTTAGTGACATATCAGACTTGATTTGTTTTTTTTGGTGGGGGGGGGATTCAAATCATGAATTCATTATTCAAACCATATTGTTCGTATTCTCATCAGGGTAACTTCATTTTTTTTTTTTTTTTTTGACACCAGTTTAATTTATGATGTAAAAAAAGCACCTGAAATGGATGGCTAGGTCTCTTAGTTTCTTAATATTTTCTTTTTCTTCTTTTTTTTTTTCTTTTTTTTTTCATTACTTTATCTTTTCCACTTCTTCCTTCCAACCAAGAAGAAAATTGGAATATTTTTAACAGAAAATCCTTTCCTCTCTCCTCATGAAATTTTTTCTGTTTTCTTTTTTCTTTCCTAACTTCCATGTTTACTGCGGAGCGTCGTTGGAAGTTGGAGATGGCAGTCAATTGCTTAGTGGGTTGTTTCTGTGATAGATAGACCCCGGGAATGCTACTGCCACTCCCTAGATGCAATGGCTGCTAGGTCACCCTCTTACTCAGACACCTGAACTCGGGAGATAGTTGGCTCTGAACACAGGTCGGCCTGCTGGTGTTTTTGTCTGGTGTCTGATCCATTTAATTTTCTGGTGCTGTATGAATTTGTGGAGTAGCATTGCTCAGATGATTTATTGGGTTTTCCTTCCCCCATCCTCCTTCTCATTACTTTTCAAGTCCCACACGTCTTATCTGCTGAGGCACTTAATTGCACAGGAAATAGCTTTCCTCTCCTTGACTTTGGTCAAACAAGAGAGTGAGGCTTGCCATTTGAGGAAAAAAATATATTTCAATAAAACTGTCAACCTAGGTTTCTTCAGTTCTGGAAATGTATATATCATGCATGCAGGCTCCACCAATGGAGCTACAGGGCTGAAGAATTTCAATATCTATCCCTTACGTGCAGAAAAAACTTTTTTTTTTTTACCCCCCCCCCCCAAACCATTTGGGGGGTCTCAGTGGGGTGTTTAATTTGCAGTGTGAGTTAATGGTAAATTGATCCCTTGGTTTGTGTCTGGCTGCAAACACTTGTTTTATTAAATTGATTGATTGATCACCCCCAACATTACAGGAATCCATGTGTCAAAATTTCTGTTGTGTGACTGACCAAACTGTTCGATAAATTCTTCACTTTTCCTTTCTTTTTCTCTTCTTTTCCTTTCTTTTTCTTTTCCTTTCTTTTTCTTTTCCTTTCTTTTTCTTTTCCTTTCTTTTTCTTTTCCTTTCTTTTTCTTTTCCTTTCTTTTTCTTTTCCTTTCTTTTTCTTTTCCTTTCTTTTTCTTTACCTTTCTTTTTCTTTACCTTTCTTTTTCTTTACCTTTCTTTTTCTTTTCCTTTCTTTTTCTCTTCCTTTCTTTTTCTCTTCCTTTCTTTTTCTCTTCCTTTCTTTTTCTCTTCCTTTCTTTCTCTTCCTTTCTTTCTCTTCCTTTCTTTCTCTTCCTTTCTTTCTCTTCCTTTCTTTCTCTTCCTTTCTTTCTCTTCCTTTCTTTCTCTTCCTTTCTTTCTCTTCCTTTCTTTCTCTTCCTTTCTTTCTCTTCCTTTCTCTTCCTCTTCTTTCTCTTCCTTTCTCTTCCTCTTCTTTCTCTTCCTCTTCTTTCTCTTCCTCTTCTTTCTCTTCCTCTTCTTTTCCTTTCTTTTCCTTTCTTTCTTTTTCTCTTCTTTTCCTTTCTTTCTTTTTCTCTTCTTTTCCTTTCTTTCTTTTTCTCTTCTTTTCCTTTCTTTCTTTTTCTCTTCTTTTCCTTTCTTTCTTTTTCTCTTCTTTTCCTTTCTTTCTTTTTCTCTTCTTTTCCTTTCTTTCTTTTTCTCTTCTTTTCCTTTCTTTCTTTTTCTCTTCTTTTCCTTTCTTTCTTTTCCTTTTCTTTTCCTTTCTTTCTTTTCCTTTTCTTTTCCTTTCTTTCTTTTTCTCTTCTTTTCCTTTCTTTCTTTTCCTTTTTTCCTTTCTTTCTTTTCCTTTTCTTTTCCTTTCTTTCTTTTCCTTTTCTTTTCCTTTCTTTCTTTTCCTTTTCTTTTCCTTTCTTTCTTTTCCTTTTCTTTTCCTTTCTTTCTTTTCCTTTTCTTTTCCTTTCTTTCTTTTCCTTTTCTTTTCCTTTCTTTCTTTTCCTTTTCTTTTCCTTTCTTTCTTTTCCTTTTCTTTTCCTTTCTTTCTTTTTCTCTTCTCTTCTTTTCCTTTCTTTCTTTTCCTTTTCTTTTCCTTTCTTTCTTTTTCTCTTCTTTTCCTTTCTTTCTTTTTCTCTTCTCTTCTTTTCCTTTCTTTCTTTTTCTCTTCTTTTCCTTTCTTTCTTTTTCTCTTCTTTTCCTTTCTTTCTTTTTCTCTTCTTTTCCTTTCTTTCTTTTTCTCTTCTTTTCCTTTCTTTCTTTTTCTCTTCTTTTCCTTTCTTTCTTTTTCTCTTCTTTTCCTTTCTTTCTTTTTCTTTTCTTTTCCTTTCTTTCTTTTTCTTTTCTTTTCCTTTCTTTCTTTTTCTCTTCTTTTCCTTTCTTTCTTTTTCTCTTCTTTTCCTTTCTTTCTTTTCCTTTTCTTTTCCTTTCTTTCTTTTCCTTTTCTTTTCCTTTCTTTCTTTTCCTTTTCTTTTCCTTTCTTTCTTTTCCTTTTCTTTTCCTTTCTTTCTTTTCCTTTTCTTTTCCTTTCTTTCTTTTCCTTTTCTTTTCCTTTCTTTCTTTTTCTCTTCTTTTCCTTTCTTTCTTTTTCTCTTCTTTTCCTTTCTTTCTTTTTCTTTTCTTTTCCTTTCTTTCTTTTCCTTTTCTTTTCCTTTCTTTCTTTTCCTTTTCTTTTCCTTTCTTTCTTTTCCTTTTCTTTTCCTTTCTTTCTTTTCCTTTTCTTTTCCTTTCTTTCTTTTCCTTTTCTTTTCCTTTCTTTCTTTTCCTTTTCTTTTCCTTTCTTTCTTTTTCTCTTCTTTTCCTTTCTTTCTTTTCCTTTTCTTTTCCTTTCTTTCTTTTCCTTTTCTTTTCCTTTCTTTCTTTTTCTCTTCTTTTCCTTTCTTTCTTTTTCTCTTCTTTTCCTTCCTTTCTTTTTCTCTTCTTTTCCTTTCTTTCTTTTTCTCTTTGAATAGTTATAATGGTCATAGAAAGAAAAGAAGCATCATTTTAAAGTTAGTTTTTTCGATCCACCATCAGTTTACACTATCTACGTTTCCTTGCCCTTGAAATCAGTTGATTCTTGAGGTATTGTTTTCTTCTTGGAGTGCATATGCTTTTTAAAACTCCTTTTAGTGCAATCAGGAAGTTGAATTTTAGAATCTGGAGCTTAATGTCCTTTCTCTCTAAATTGAAGTGTCCAACATGGTGTCCATTTCTATGCTAGGTCTACTGAGAGGATTATTAGAGCATGGCAAGTTTGCAGATTCTTTCAATCATCTTAGGCTAGGTTCTAATAACCTTTTCACCTTTGCTTTAGCAGATTATACCTTTTACCAGAAACCCAGGCTTAGATTAGTTGCTATAGCAACTATTGTGAAACATAGTCTGTTAATCTATTGTCCATAACATTGAGAAGAGTCATTAACATTCCAATTTTTGTTCGGACAATCAAATCTCTTCCCAACTTAGAAGACATGAGATAGAATTCTTTGTTTAAGAAAAAAAATGGAACCAAGGAGATTTCTATGCTAAAAATAATGGAGAAAGCCGTACAGCACATGTTGCTAAAAAAAAACTTCTTTACAAGCATTGTGGTTAATGTCCAAATTTTCCTATTTGACAATGTTGTTTTTTTTGGGGGGGGGGGGGGCAGGTTCTTTGAACCATCAGAAAAAGAGACGAGAGATTGATTCTTAATGGATATCACATATTACACCTGAAAAAGGCCGTAAAATGAATCATCTGAAACATTGTATTAACATCAAAAATGAGAATGGATTGAATCGTCTGAATGAAAGCTGGAATTATCTATGTACATTTGCAAAACATGTGCTTATTCATATTAAATGAATCAATCAAAAGGAAATTAACTCTGATATTGTTATGGCAGATGAAAACTACTTACTCATCAGATATTTGATATAATAACATTTTTGTATTTCACTACCAACATTGGTCAACAAAATTGAACTTGATTTTTTTTCCAATCAAGGTTGCAGTACAACTTTCTTTGACTAAAAATTACAAATTTCAAGTTAGTTTCACTCTAGCATGTCTTATTCTTTGGCCACAGAGACATTCTTTTTTTCAGTTGCAATGATCATTGCAATTTAACACTTTGTTTATATATATATATATATATATATATATATATATGTGTGTATATGTAATCTCAAACTTTCTTTTTTTTTTCCTCTTTTCACTACATATATGTTCATTGCTGTCTACACGATGTCTCTAACAGTTCTTGATGAACTTCAATGAAATTTTGTGGAAGCATGGGCAATAGGCTACGGAAAAAGTGATTAAATTTTGGAGCAGATCCATGCTTTATTTGACGATTATGTTGACTGAGATATGTGCTCTCTGAGCACTTTTTAGTTTTAATTAAGATTCCCTCTCTAGAATCTTGATATATCCCTTCTGACTCAATCAGACCGGGAGTGCACCATTTTGTACCAAAAGAGGTTTGCTACAGAGTTCATCTCTCTGTCACTGCAGAATTTACTACCCATTTACCTTACCCTGAATCTTTGGACAGTAATCCAAGGTTACATAAAGCAATATATGTGCAGTATCGAGCACACTGATTTGTGACCGATTCATGTTATCCGTTTCATATGAGAACAAGTATTAGAGCACCCGTGTGAAATAGAAAAAGGATCTCTTCTTTTTTTTCTTTTTTTTTATTAAAAAAAATTTTTTTTTTCTAAATTGAAGCATAGATTTCCTCTCACACTCATAAATAAAATGCCTGAATATGGCAGCCATTTTGAATAGGTAATGAAGTCACATGACTATTATATTTGTATAATTTTGCCATAAATTGAATCCTTATCTTATTACCTTCAAATGATATGACTTTCTCGGGTTTCTTTGGAAATGAGGAAACTTGAATCCTTCTGTGTCCCTTCTTTGTAATCCTTAACAAAATCCGTCCTGATTAAATTAACGCAATTCCTGATGAAATGCAGTACAAGAATATTAAGTTTTGATAGTTGTTAATTGAGAGGAAACATTTTAGTGCTGGGTCATTTTGAGTATATATTCGGAAAAAAAATTTAAAACGTTGCCAGCATCGGATTGGTATACAAGGAATGAAAACATAATGTTATTGTTCATCAGCTTCCTCTCAATCATGGGAAGGACTACATCAGCAGCATTTGTTGCCTTGATCTGAACACAAACACACAGACACGTAGCTGTGTGTTAAACATACACTAATAAACAGACACAATCTTTGTAACCCCCTTCCTCTCTTCATTTACATTAGCTTCCATGTATTAAGATTATTAATAATATAAAACATTGAATGAGTGAAGTTCTTATTACGGCCTGTAGAATACAATGGGTTATTTATCTACTTATTTATTTTTTTCCTGTTTTCAGTGAACTTGAAATTTATTTTTACAATTATAGTTTGTTCACCGTTTTTCATTTATCTATTACATACTCTCACTCTCTCACTCTCTCTCTCCCTCTCTCCCTCTCCCTCTCTCACTCCCCCTCCCTCCATCTCTCTCTCCCTCCCCTTCACTCCTTGTCTTTCACTCTGACTCCCCTTCACTCCTTGTCTTTCACTCTGACTCCCCTTCACTCCTTGTGTCTCACTCTGACTCCCCTTCACTCCTTGTGTCTCACTCTGACTCCCCTTCACTCCTTGTGTCTCACTCTGACTCCCCTTCACTCCTTGTGTCTCACTCTGACTCCCCTTCACTCCTTGTGTCTCACTCTGACTCCCCTTCACTCCTTTACTAACTCACTCTGACTCCCCTTCACTCCTTTACTAACTCACTCTGACTCCCCTTCACTCCTTTACTAACTCACTCTGACTCCCCTTCACTCCTTTACTAACTCACTCTGACTCCCCTTCACTCCTTTACTAACTCACTCTGACTCCCCTTCACTCCTTTACTAACTCACTCTGACTCCCCTTCACTCCTTTACTAACTCACTCTGACTCCCCTTCACTCCTTTACTAACTCACTCTGACTCCCCTTCACTCCTTTACTAACTCACTCTGACTCCCCTTCACTCCTTTACTAACTCACTCTGACTCCCCTTCACTCCTTTACTAACTCACTCTGACTCCCCTTCACTCCTTTACTAACTCACTCTGACTCCCCTTCACTCCTTTACTAACTCACTCTGACTCCCCTTCACTCCTTTACTAACTCACTCTCCGTGTTTCCCTATCTCTCGACCCAACTCAGCTTCCCTTCACTGTCTATGTCTGAAACTAAAAACCAGGAACACTTCCATCAATTAACTAAAACTTCTCTATCTCGAAACAATACACACAACTTTGGCCACCCATGAACTTTCATCACAGACCCCACCCATGAAAAACAACTGGGGCAAAAAGAAATGGAGCCAACAGTAAATAACTCACCCGGGCCCCACCCGTGGCAATTATTTGATAACGTTGTTTGAAAATGAGTCTTAGCTGCTCACCCTTTACTGACAGCAATTCTATTATTAGCCCATGTCCATTTGCTTAAAATGGGAGTGAGGAATGCTTGTGTCCATCTCAGAGTATTTAATAAGTGTGCAGTGTTTCCAAAACGTGCTATGATTATCCTCATTTTTGTGCAATAATAAGATGACATTATTATTGAGGTTTTTCTAAGCATTGGTTTTTCTTCTTTTTTTTTTTTCTCAATTGTCAGAGTCAGCCACAGCCAAAACATTGAATCCATGGATTGCACAGTGATCAATTCTTCTTTTTCTAACAAGAAAAGACAAGCAATTATCAATCTTTTCTTACTCCTGAAAAAGTGAACCATCCTGTGTCAGATCCCATAGATGTCTATTCTTTGTTGTGCACAACCATCCATATGGTGTGCTGGCTAGTCTCTCTAACTTGTCTTCGGTTGACCTCAGGTTCTGGCCTTGACTCTTGGTGTCTATGCAGTAACTCTAGTGGTCCACCTGTTGTCTTAGCAATGGGCTAGATATCATACCCATCAGATGAATTGAACTGTTCGAGAGTCCTGTTGGATGACTTATCCAGCGGTTGTGCTTTCCATCTTGGAGTGTGATCTCGAAGCTACGGCAAGTATCTGCTTGGGTGTTGTTAATCGCCCAAATCTCACAGCCGTGTGTCATAACTGGTGGTTGAGTTGTACCTACCTGGGTCAGCTGATAACGAAAGTACATCATAGTGCTAGAGCTACAGAGACCAGGTCGTCATCTGAGGGCAAAAGCATATATTCCATGGGACAGTAGGTATGAGTGACCCACTGTATATAATCAACATCCATTTACAGAGACACATCTAACTAGGTGGGGTAGCATTCAGCAAGTATTTATATTAACTAAATAATGAATTGCATGTAAAATACATAAATCTCATTGGCCCTTGTCAAATTAGATTGAGGATAAAGCTACTACTGCCAAGGGAGAATGGTTAGCCCTAGTATCACATATTCTTCTAATCCAACTGCTGTGGTGAACTAGTTACAAGACATCTTTGTTGATGGGGAAGACTGTTGGAGAATATAGATTGATGCCTTTCCTAAGGGCATTAGAGCCAAGTGACTATAAACTGCCTCTAGTCGATATTCTAATTCAACATGCTGATTCCATTTTCTGTGCAAGTAACTGTTACGTTACTCTGTACTTCCTTATATGTAATTTACACATGATGTGGTCTAGCAAGTTTTGAATCTGTTACTAGAGTTCTTCGATTCGCTTTTGGCCAATGGTTTTATAGTTGTACAAGACAAGTCAACTCAGTTCCTGGGAAAACTGTGGAACTTGGGGCAAATCAAGCCTCTTGTCCATTTCACACACTCCCTTGTGGGCATCGCTACAAATTGAAAGGTCACCAAGACACAGGAGTTCATGGTCATTTCTTTCCAGACAGTCTATTCCAGCCCAAAATAACTATTGGAAATGGTAGCTCTGTTCGAGCAAAGAGTGGGGAGGTGCACCATACTGACTCTATACCGATAGGTTCTCTAATTAGAGAACAACCCCTATCTTGGCTCTTTAAAAAAAAAATTGAAAAACTTGGTGTAAAGGCAAACTCTAAAGACTAACTTGTAAATTGCCGAAATGAATGGCAGTCCAACATCACCTGGTCACACTATTCCATCATGGGGTAATTATTGACCACGGAAGGGAAATTGATCAAAGAGTTCCCATACACCTAGGTGCAGTTTGTATTGTAATTTCATAAAAGCGAAAGTGTAAAAATCCAACTGTGGCTCAAAACTGAATTGAACCCCAGCCCCTCCTCCTTCCCTTCCTCTATCTAACTGCACCTCCCCTTTTTTTTTCTCTCTCTCTCTCTCTCTCTTTCCAGTTTTGTCTCTTTCAACTTCACCACCCCTTTTGCTTTCTCTCTCCCTGTTGTCGACCCCCTTCATTCAGTCCTCGGTTCCAACTCTCCACACAACCCCCAATTCAACTTTCTCATTCACTCCCGGCCTCTCCCATATCATTTTCATCTCAAAAATTATCTTCCTCTCTTTGTAGCCCTCACCTATTTCATTGTCATCCCTCCATCTCCCTCCTGTCCACTGCCAACCCTCTTTTTCTCTGGCTCTCCCTTTCTCTCTCTCTTTGGCTCTCTGCCTCTCTCTCTCCCTCTCTGTCTCTCTTTGGCTCTCTCCCTCTCTCTCTCTCTTTGGCTCTCTCCCTCTCTCTCTCTTTGGCTCTCTCCCTCTCTCTCTCTCTTTGGCTCTCTCCCTCTCTCTCTCTTTGGCTCTCTCCCTCTCTCTCTCTTTGGCTCTCTCCCACTCTCTCTCTCTTTGGCTCTCTCCCACTCTCTCTCTCTTTGGCTCTCTCCCACTCTCTCTCTCTTTGGCTCTCTCCCACTCTCTCTCTCTTTGGCTCTCTCCCACTCTCTCTCTCTTTGGCTCTCTCCCACTCTCTCTCTCTTTGGCTCTCTCCCACTCTCTCTCTCTTTGGCTCTCTCCCTCTCTCTCTCTCTCTCTCTTTGGCTCTCTCCCTCTCTCTCTCTCTCTTTGGCTCTCTCCCTCTCTCTCTCTCTCTCTTTGGCTCTCTCCCTCTCTCTCTCTCTCTCTTTGGCTCTCTCCCTCTCTCTCTCTCTCTTTGGCTCTCTCCCTCTCTCTCTCTCTCTTTGGCTCTCTCCCACTCTCTCTCTCTTTGGCTCTCTCCCACTCTCTCTCTCTTTGGCTCTCTCCCACTCTCTCTCTCTTTGGCTCTCTCCCACTCTCTCTCTCTTTGGCTCTCTCCCACTCTCTCTCTCTTTGGCTCTCTCCCTCTCTCCCTCTCTCTCTCTCTCTCTCTTTGGCTCTCTCCCTCTCTCTCTCTCTTTGGCTCTCTCCCTCTCTCTCTCTCTCTTTGGCTCTCTCCCTCTCTCTCTCTCTCTCTTTGGCTCTCTCCCTCTCTCTCTCTCTCTTTGGCTCTCTCCCTCTCTCTCTCTCTCTCTTTGGCTCTCTCCCTCTCTCTCTCTCTCTCTTTGGCTCTCTCCCTCTCTCTCTCTCTCTCTGTGGCTCTCTCCCTCTCTCTCTCTCTCTGTGGCTCTCTCCCTCTCTCTCTCTCTCTTTGGCTCTCTCCCTCTCTCTCTCTCTGTGGCTCTCTCCCTCTCTCTCTCTCTCTCTGTGGCTCTCTCCCTCTCTCTCTCTCTCTCTGTGGCTCTCTCCCTCTCTCTCTCTCTCTCTGTGGCTCTCTCCCTCTCTCTCTCTCTCTCTGTGGCTGTCTCCCTCTCTCTCTCTCTCTCTGTGGCTGTCTCCCTCTCTCTCTCTCTCTCTGTGGCTCTCTCCCTCTCTCTCTCTCTCTGTGGCTCTCTCCCTCTCTCTCTCTCTCTCTGTGGCTCTCTCTCTCTCTTTGGCTCTCTCCCTCTCTCTCTTTGGCTCTCTCCCTTTGGCTCTCTCCCTCTCTCTCTCTCTTTGGCTCTCTCCCTCTCTCTCTCTCTTTGGCTCTCTCCCTCTCTCTCTCTCTTTGGCTCTCTCCCTCTCTCCCTCTCTCTTTGGCTCTCTCCCTCTCTCCCTCTCTCTCCCTCTTTGGCTCTCTCCCCCTCTCTCTCCCTCTTTGGCTCTCTCCCCCCTCTCTCTCCCTCTTTGGCTCTCTCCCCCCTCTCTCTCCCTCTTTGGCTCTCTCCCCCCTCTCTCTCCCTCTTTGGCTCTCCCCCCCTCTCTCGCTCTCTCTTTCTCTCTCTCTGGCTTTCTCTTTCTCTCTCTCTGGCTCTCTCTGTCTGGCCCTCTTTCTCTCTCTCTTTTCTTCCCCCCCATCTTTTTTCCCTCCCCATTCTCCATATACTCCTTTCCAATTTCATTTTCATCTCCATCTTGTACCATCCCAACTCTCCCTTAGCCTTACCCCTCCTCTGACCACCATACCCCTCCTCTCTTTCTCTTTTACTTCTTCTTCCTCCCTTTCTTCCCATTTGGTGCATAATGACACCATCAGCAGCAGCCATGGTAATGGTAGCTGTAATACTGATAATGAAACTACCGTAAGTCCTGGGGGGGTTGAAAAGGGAATATCAAGACATCATCGTGCTGAACATGTGGCAGCAGCGGCACTACTAGCAGTAGTAGTAGTAGTAATAGTTGTAATAATGAAACTAAGCCATTCTAAATCGTAACTGCATCGTTATTTGTGCCAGTAATCTGTCCGCTAGCCATGCTGCTAGAACTTGACTCAATGCAAACACCCAACTGGGACAATGACGCTCTCTGACAATTCCTACAATGGGACGTGGTCCTTCTCGTTTTCCCATATGGAACTCCGATTACTTTGAACCAGGTATGTCATTTGGGCTATTTGTTGCTTGTTCTCACCCACCCCCACCATCCATTTTTCTTCCCAGGACAAATTCAAGCCGTACCTGGTGAAATGCTGGAAAGAGTCCACTGGTCGGACAGGAATGAAGCTGTTCTATTTTCCCTGTGTTGAATTCCCCTGCATTCTATGAAGTTGAGTGAATGAGAAAGATTGGCAGAGTTTCTTAGGAATCAATAATTGTTTGCAATCTCTTATAATTCTTCTATACATCTGTATAGGATATTATGCAGTGTGTGTGTGTTGTTGTTTGTTGTGTGTGTGTTGTTGTTTGTTGTGTGTGTGTGTTGTTGTTTGTTGTGTGTGTGTGTTGTTGTTTGTTGTGTGTGTTGTTGTTTGTTGTGTGTGTGTTGTTTGTTGTGTGTGTGTTTTTGTTTGTTGTGTGTGTGTTTTTGTTTGTTGTGTGTGTGTTTTTGTTTGTTGTGTGTGTGTTGTTGTTTGTTGTGTGTGTTGTTTGTTGTGTGTGTTGTTGTTGTTTGTGTTGTGTTGTTGTTGTTTGTGTTGTGTGTGTTGTTGTTGTTGTTGTGTGTGTTGTTGTTGTGTTGTTGTTGTTGTGTGTGTTGGTGTGTTGTTGTTGTTTGTGTGTGTTGGTGTGTTGTTGTTGTTTGTGTTGTGTGTGTGTTGTTGTTTGTGTTGTGCGTGTGTGTGTTGTTGTTGTGTGTGTGTGTGTTATATGGATGTATACAATATATAATTATGCATTATCATGGGGGGGGGTGAAGCATGAAGTGAAATGAAGTTTCTAGTTATTTCCCTCCCCCAATGAACCTGTACACCTTTTTACCCCACACCCTATCATTCAATAACTTCGACAGATAGGTAAATTTCTTAGGAAGAATTATTTGTATGAACAACAAATCAATAATTGTGTGGAGTCACTTACAATTGTCTCTGTATCTGCATAGATATAAATCACCTTGCTCACTATATATGGGGGGGGAGGTAGGCATGGAATTCATTTTTTTTTTCCTTTCCTTTCCGGCCAATGGACTCAGCAGATTTCTTTTGATTTTCTTGCTTCTCCTTAACAATTGTTGCATAGTGCATGGCCTGTCCGCAATGCACACGGAACTGATTTATATGCATTGATATGCACGTGTACATTTATATGTACTGGTGGGTAGGGAGTTGTTTGTGATATATGTAGTGCACATGTAAACTAGAATGTGTAGTGTATGTGTAAACCAGAATATGTGTGCTTACGTCTATTGATATATGGAAATGAACTGTATATGACAACATGTAAGTTAACTTCTGAGGCATTATCAAAAATCTTTGATCTTTAAAGACCAGTGTTGCTGAGTGGATTTCCATGTTGTTCAGGCCGCCGTCATGTTATAAGGTTTGTTTTCTATTAAGGATTTTCCTTTTTCTAATCGGGAATGAGAGAGCTGGTAATGAGATATGTGCTGGTTAGGAATGGGTTAAACCACAAAAACTTTTCATTCATACCAATGAATGCATGACTCTGATATGTCTCTCTCTTTCTCCAATGTTATTTTTATGGATTTGAGATATATATATATATATATATATATATATAGTGTGTGTGTGTTATAGGAATGAGATAATGTGTAATGATTAAACCATAAAAACTTATGACCATGTCTTTAGATCTTGTTACAAAACAAATAAACAACTAGCTTTACGCAATCGAGCAGTGCGTAAATTTCTAGTCCAGAACGCCTAACTTTTGATGTCTTTCTCTAATGTGTGTGCTGGTGCATGTTATAAAAGTGTGTGTGTATGTTGGGGAGTGGTTGAGTGATCTGCAGTGTCAATTTCATTTTTAAATAATTCTCTTTTTAGATATAGACTAGAAACTCACAGGGTTAGGGGGTAAGGTATGAAGGAGAGAAAGAGAAGGGTGGGAATGGAAAAAGATACTTCAGTGTTTAAAATTTCCACCCATAGGTAAAGCATAATTCCCTCCACACACACGCATATTAATACATGAGGAGGCTTGGTGCTGTACGATTGTTTTAAGGGTCTGGTCATACGTTTCCCTCAACGGCCAAGTGCATCATCTGGTATCTAGATAATACAATTGGTCATACTCACTTGCACTACAAATGGCGGGTGGAAAGCATATAGTGTAACTGGGTTGCCACTAAGATATATTCCGAATATACCTTTTTTGCTCCCACCCAGTATATGCTTCTGTTAAAACCCCCTTCCCAGACACCCATATATATATATATATATATATATATATATATATATATTGACAAAAAAATCCAAACTACCATATAGAAGCTTTATTGAAAGAAGAAATATTTTGAGATGAGATTGTCTCCATCAAAATAAACCCTGCTGCAGATACATATTGCTGCCAACATTTTCTAATTTCTGGGAGTGCTGCTGGTATTTTTCATGGATCTCATCTAGAACTACCTGCTAATTTCTTATCATCTCTTCATTACTTTCAAAAAGCTTTTCAATTTTAGAAATGAGTCACATGGAGACAAGTCAGAGGAATAAGGGTGATTTCCTTCTCTCTTTTTTTTTTTTTTTTTTTATTTATTATTTATTTTCTGTTGAGCCCAGAGGGCAGCTCTTCTGCAATCATGACTGTTTTCTTTCTGGTCTTAGCAGCAACATGTCTTGAGTACAATACAAGTCTTTGCTTGAAATGTCATGATGAGAACCTACATGCTGCCTATGGTTTCAAGAAAAGTCATCAATGTTCAAAGAGTTTTTCAAACAGTTGGACACAGTTTTGGCTGATCCATTCCTCTGTCTTCTTCAAGCGTAATATCCAAATGTGACGGTGTTAAAAAAGATATTCCAATGTTGGCAGTAAACAGAATGCTCCTGGCCTAACAAATCCTACATTGTAACCTAGCCACCATTGAAATATTCTGTTTACTTCCATCATTGGAAAATTCAGTTAACTACCATTCACAAAACTTAGCTACTATTTTTGTCATTTTTGAAAGATGAAGGTTGTCTCCTGTCATCTTTGACTGAGGTTTTGCCTCAAAAAACATGGTTCAACTCAGAGTACCTTCTTCAAAAGCTATTTCCAAAGGTTCATAAGGTTCTATTGCCATTTTTTTTCCCTAGAACATTACAAAAATTCACACAGACTCTTGCAGGAATAAGAGGGCTGAATAAAATCCAAATTCTAAAATCCCAAGAAAATTCAATACAATTCAGTTGACTCGTATGATTTCATGGATCTATATCCACAATCATCTGAGTATGTTCTGTAGATCTTTTTTTAAAAGTCTACTGGGACAATGTAATTTGGGCATTAGGGGCCCTGATAGGTCAGTCTTGAAAAGGTTAAGCGAGTGTACAGATAAAATATATCCTTCCCAAATGTGAGTCAACATACTACTGGATTTGATAGTATATAAGACACTCACCTAACCCCTAACCCCCTCCCCAGTTCATATGGTAAATGTAATGTCCATTGCCCCAATCTTGGCAGAGAGAATGAAAGGGATTCAGCAAGATGTATCTGCCCTATTTCTTTTTCTGTTCCTTTCTTTTTCTGTTCCTTTCTTTTTCTGTTCCTTTCTTTTTCTGTTCCTTTCTTTTTCTGTTCCTTTCTTTTTCTGTTCCTTTCTTTTTCTGTTCCTTTCTTTTTCTGTTCCTTTCTTTTTCTGTTCCTTTCTTTTTCTGTTCCTTTCTTTTTCTGTTCCTTTCTTTTTCTGTTCCTTTCTTTTTCTGTTCCTTTCTTTCTTTTTTCCCCTCTTTTGTTTTTTTCCAATCTCAAAATATCATTTTTACTATCTGCTTTATCTTGAAAGATCATGCCTGATGCACCCCCAGCGAATTTGGGGTCCAAGCATCATTTGATGTAGCTTTACTAGCCCACCACTCTTTGCATCTGCAATGCCCTTGCGGTCAGTCTCTCACCATGCATCATGATCATCAGCCTGTATTTCCCCAGCTTTGTGCCAAGATATTGCAGACCTTTCAAGTCCCTATTGCATCCTTGATTCAAAGTGAGGCGTGGCCAACCCATCAAGTGCCTATAGCCAGTTATCCATACAGCTATCCATACAATATATCAAAACTAACAGCTCGCTGACCACTCCACCATGATAGGTACTAATACAGATCCCCCAGCACACCATTCTTGTTCATCCTATTATTTGCAGATTTCTATGTGTGTTGGTACGGCGGATACAAATTTGTGTTTTCATTTTCAGTTTCATTAACTTTTGTTTCTCTTACAGCGGCCTTCAAACAAGTAGCCAATGGTTTGGATGGTCTGGAAGCTTCCGCTGGGGCTAGGGAGACTGATCTGGCATTCCTTAAAGAATTTATGAAAAATGAAGCAATACACAATCTTGTTCTTGTAAGTATAGCATTTCTTATTCCTCATACAAGGCTGAATCAATTCACTTAGCTCAATACAGATATTAGCTGGATATTTATCTGAAATTTTCTCTGTATAATGTTCTGTCCGTGATCTTTCAGGAAGTGTTGAGTTATATCAAAAAATAAATGCTTTTTTCAACTTTAAGCTATGGATTTATTTATGTACCTACCTCTATACAGGGTAACACAAAAGTTGCAAAGGGTTTCAAAACAGTCATAACACTTTCTATTTTGATATTTTTGGGGTTTTTTTTTCTCTTCTCAGACATTTAAAAGAATCCTTAGGAATTCATCCTTCGAAAAAGAAGACTACTTGGCAACTAGCTAAAATAGAACTTTACTTTGAATACCTTGTTTCAAGATTATTCTCTCTTGGATTTAGATTGATGGATGATTTTAAATGGAAATCAGATCTAAAAAGCTCCACCATCTTACGCCTTTTTCAATTTATGACTTACCAGGTAAATAGTTTAATTTCCATTAATATCATTTAAAGCATAATCTGGGATTAGCCCCTGCTATGCAAAATAGCCATAATTTAAGGTAAGTCTATGAAGTTAGGCATAGCAGAACATATGTGGCAAGAAAACAAGTATTTCTTCTCACAAAGATTTCAAGATGTTCATCGTCATGCAACGCATGGTTTTCTTTAGGGAAATAAAAAAAACGGCACCCTAGACTCAATCTCTGCATCGCAACACTGAGCTCATTCTGTTACACTCTCCATTACATTCTCCAAGGTAACAGTGAAGACGTTGGGGATAAAAATATATATTATCCATTTTTCTGCTGTATATTTGTCTTGAATTAGCTTATTCTTTTTTTTTTCTCTCTCTCTCTCTTTTTTCTTTTTTTTCTCTCTCTCTCTTTTTTTTCTTCTTTTTCTCTTTTCTTTCTCTTTTTCTCTTTTCTTTCTCTTTTTCTCTTTTCTTTCTCTTTTTCTCTTTTCTTTCTCTTTTTCTCTTTTCTTTCTCTTTTTCTCTTTTCTTTTTCTCTTTTTTCTTTTTTCTTTTTCTCTTTTTTCTTTTTCTCTTTTTTCTTTTTCTCTTTTTTCTTTTTTCTTTTTCTCTTTTTTCTTTTTTCTTTTTCTCTTTTTTCTTTTTTCTTTTTCTCTTTTCTTTTTTCTTTTTCTCTTTTCTTTTTCCTTTTTCTCTTTTCTTTTTCCTTTTTTTTCTTTTTTTTTTTTTTTCTAAAAAAAAAAAGCCCTTTTTAATAGTTGTTTTGAAGATTGGAAGCTAATAGCAAAAATGATCAACCACCATTGCCTCCTAACGCACATATGCATCTTATGGCATATGACAACAGACACCTATGCATCCACTCAAGTTTTATTTCAAGCAATATAAATACCTGTCAATGCTTTAGATTCAGTTTCTACATTGCGATTCTGAGCAGAAAACTTTGATGTGCTGTTTGTCGTGCCATCTAAGGTTGCAGTGATCAAACATATGTATACAATCTATGTTTATCCCCTGCCATGCAAAATGGCCATATTATAGATTTATTGACAAACCTACGTGTACACCCATTTTCAAAGACAGGGTACAATAAAGCTCAGCTTGTACAATAAGGAACAGTGATTGATCAGTCAGAACTCGGGGAAACATGTGAAACTGTTCCAAAATGTCTGGCTTGGTGGTTTTCACGCTCTGATCGATTCATCCTTCATGTACAGTTATACCATCAATTTTCCAACCACTGATGGTTTAATACCTCTTTTAGATCTAGACCAAATTATGAATGAACACATGAATTTCTCATGGCTCTAACAGTAATTCACTGTGCGGCCCCACGAGATGTTGCCTGTTGAACAGTGGTGGGCACGGCTGGAAAACAAAAATAAGATAGCAGTTATCCTTGCTTCCACTAAATCTTTTGTGGTTTATCAATTTAGCATTTCTACAGAGCCATTTCTTAAATGTTTACACCTAGGTGGTTGTTACTGCTCCATTAATTTTTTTTTGTAAAATTTCTAGCCTAATTTGCTTGCATTTAATCATAGTGATGGCTTTCAAGCAAAGTGCAGTTATTGGTGATGGCATAAAGAGCAATCCCATGACCATATCAATGCTAGAAAAGGTAGAAGTGTTATGGTACAGAAACTCAGAGACATACGCTCTTGGCTCAACTGTACACAATATTTGTACTTCTTTAATCAATATCCCTGTATCAGTTTTATCCGCCTTCAAATAACTATGTCATTCATATCAATGTATTGCATATAACCATTTAATTCATATTTGATATTTGTTTAATCTAAGTTTTTAATAGTCTTAATGTTTCAAAGTTATGAGGTGTGTATAATTAGTTTTTTAGAGATGAATTAAAGAATTATCATTACATGATCGCTGTTGATCACCCCAAAATGGATAATCCAGTATGCTTCCGGATTTGAGGCTGCCACAAAATCACAGAACAACCTGTATATGCTTGCTCACGGCCTTTAAAAGTAGTTGTTTCACCATGGCACTGGTTGTCAATTCTGATACCTTCTTTGCTGAATGGTTCCATGATGGTTTGTGAGGAAATTCTGGAACTTTCCAGCAGGATGCACAATTTCCTGCAAGGAAATCAACTTGGCTGCAACATAACTAAGAGAAAAAAAACAGAAATGATTAAATAACTTCGGAAAGCATATTTGTAGATTTTTCTTCTTCTTCTTTCCTTTTCTTCTTCTTTCCTTTTCTTCTTCTTTCCTTTTCTTCTTCTTTCCTCTTTCACTTCTTCTTTCCTCTTTCACTTCTTCTTTCCTCTTTCACTTCTTCTTTCCTCTTTCACTTCTTCTTTCCTCTTTCACTTCTTCTTTCCTCTTTCACTTCTTCTTTCCTCTTTCACTTCTTCTTTCCTCTTTCACTTCTTCTTTCCTCTTTCACTTCTTCTTTCCTCTTTCACTTCTTCTTTCCTCTTTCACTTCTTCTTTCCTCTTTCACTTCTTCTTTCCTCTTTCACTTCTTCTTTCCTCTTTCACTTCTTCTTTCCTCTTTCACTTCTTCTTTCCTCTTTCACTTCTTTCACTTCTTCTTTCTTCTTTCACTTCTTCTTTCTTCTTTTCTTTTTTCTCTCCTCTTCTTTTTTCTCTCCTCTTCTTTTTTCTCTCCTCTTCTTTTTTCTCTCCTCTTCTTTTTTCTCTCCTCTTCTTTTTTCTCTCCTCTTCTTTTTTCTCTCCTCTTCTTTTTTCTCTCCTCTTCTTTTTTCTCTCCTCTTCTTTTTTCTCTCCTTCTTTATAATATGAAGACTGATGTAGATAGAAATAGAGTGCAGTATATGATGACTACATCATGGTGTCACAATCAAAATTGACTGATTATCACCTGGGTACAAAGAGAATCTGAAAGAAGGTCTTTTCAAAGAATAGGAAACGGCAAATAAACCAACCAAATGAGAAAAGCCAAAAGAGCAAACTTAAAAATCTGTCTATTACCATAACCTTAGAGCTATATGAAAATTTATTCCTTTGCATGTTCTCTCCCTTACTCTCTCGTCCCCCCCCCCCATTCTGGGATTTCTTTCTCCCTCTTTATCCCCCCAGCCTGTGTTTTTCTTTTCTCTCTTTCTGTCCCCTCCCCACTTCATATATTTGGTTTTTTTTTTCATCTGTCCCTTCCATAACCTTAAAGCATGTCACGTCAATTCAAATCAATTCTCACACTGCCTGCCTGCCTTTTTCCTAATCCAAAACTGGTTTACAGAAAATTGAAAACCTTATTTTCAGATCAGCTTCTCTAATTCTCTGAAGATGATTCTCAAAAAGCTTTTAGTCGTCTGCTGTGAAAATCAGAAAAGAAGTAACAATGATTAAGAGAGACTCGGGCATGGAATTCACTGGAATGGGTTCGTTTAACCCGTTCACTGCCAAATGTATTTTCTATCAATTTTTTTTTTTTTCCCTACATCTTTTTTTAGGTAAATAAGCGAATAGATAATGAATGAAAACATCAAATTGGTTAAAATTACCTCCTCTCTTTTTTCTTTGACATCACTTACTTTGATGAGGGGTTTCAACAGAGTGTAAGTGTGAAATATTAGAAGAAAAGAAAGAAAATGTAATTCTGGCCAATTAGATGTTTTTGTTGTCTTTTATTTATTTCATTTATTTCCCCCAACACAACTCCTATGCTGTATTTTTCTCTTGAAAAATTGAAAATAGAAAGTCTTCATTGCAGGTTTAGAACTATTTAAAAAATTTCCATACAAATCAACAAATAAATATAGCTCAATATCTGATATATATAATAAATACATACATTTATATATTTGAGAACTGGATATATTTGGTCCGACAGAATGAATTATAAATTGCATTACAATATATAGAAACTTATTTGAAATGATCCCTCATCATTATATGCTTAATATATCATTCAATTTAGACAATGTAAATAGAGTAAACAATTAAAGAAAATGTAGCTGCTGCTGGAATTGAACCTGCCACCAATAGAGTTACTACTATAACATATCAATGCTCTTAACATTGAGCTAAACAAATGTCGGTTGAGCAAAGAAGAAAAAAAAAATAACGCTATCTCATCAGTGACACTGGACTGATGACTTGCTAAGACAAGTTATTTCATGTTGCGAAATGAAAAGGTCAATCAATCAGGAAAAAAGTATGGAAGAAGTGTCATGAAAATTTTATTGGCTGGTTGGAAATTTGCTGCCACAAGTGGGTCTGTTGCCTTTTCTGGTAATTTCCAATGAATCAGCATTTCTCTATTTCATGCAAGGAAGCAAAGGATGATTCAATTAGATTCATGAAAAAGTTCCCAGATCTATCTTTAGCATACTGTTAAGGAAATCTTAGATGTATCTTTTGAATTTTTTTTTTTTTTTTCCCCCTTTGTTGTGCAATCAGTCAACTGCATTTTGTCAGTTCCAAGCCTTCAGAAAAATAGGAGTTCCGAAAATGGGTTAAACAACAAAGTTCCCTCTGAGTTTGGCATATATGTACACATGTTTTGCAACCAGTACACACAGGAAATTGTTGTGTGCACAAAAGACTTCAAATTCTGTAGATAGCTTACTGAGTTTTTAGTGAAGAAATATATTTATTCTCAATGTTAAATTCAAAAGTGTGCTTATACTTTTGTCCCTAGGAAAAATCAGCCCAAAAGATTTAAGCAACCACTGACCAAAAAAACCCCAGAGGGAACATAACTGAATAGGAACTCATGTAAACAAACATTGGTCAGCATATAGATACATGGGTTACTCTTCATCCTTTACACAGAAGAGTTATTTTTTGGACAACTGAGAAATGGATTTTTTTACAAGAATAACAACGAAAATTATGACTAGATCCTGGACAGCTTTCAACATCTCAACCGAAACAGACTACAGCCAATCCTCGCACAGTTCAGCTTCAATCAGTACGTGTTTCACTGTAGTGTAGTTTGATTTGCATCTCCGGATTCAATTAGTGTGGATTGACTGGCTATAGTGCCGATATTTCTTCTTTAAAAACTGTATAATTGAACGTAATCTATCAACTTAGAAACTAATCTTGTGTGTTATTTTATTTCTGTTCTGTAAATT
The DNA here is from genome assembly GCA_963457665.1 of Thysanoteuthis rhombus. Lineage (NCBI taxonomy): Eukaryota > Metazoa > Mollusca > Cephalopoda > Oegopsida > Thysanoteuthidae > Thysanoteuthis > Thysanoteuthis major. Next base: position 4,561,353 of record OY735229.1, read on the forward strand.
ATGGCAATCATTACTTCGGGCAACACATTTTGCATTTGGCATCTGGTTTTCATACAAAATATTTTATTTTGTTTATACTTTTAATTGAAAAAAATAATTATCTTGAATTTTCTCAAGTTTGAAAATTATTAAAAGAAAAAAAATAAAATATTGCAATCAACATTAGACAAATTTATTCATTAAAAAGTGAATTTTCAATTTGATTTCTCATTGTTTTAACTTGTAATGATTTATTAATGTTTACATAATCAGGCTAATTTCTATAACAAAATTAAATTCCATTTGTGACTTGAACCCATCATTTTTTCAATTGAAACAATTCCCCGATCAGTATGGATTCTTCTTCTATATGGCACTTTTCCCCAAACACATTAACCACACTGTACAAGATCTTGCTGCACTGTATGAAAAAGTGTGTTTTGTTGGATTCTAATTCTTTTTGAACTGCTAGAGAACTCGGCCAATACATACAGGTCAAGTACCCCTTATCCTAAAACTCCCAAAACCAAAATGTTCCAAAATCCAAAATTTTTTTAAAAAGCGACCATGACATACCAAGTGGAAAATTCCACGCCCGACTTCACACTAATGTGAATTAGAGACAAAAGACAGCCAATTTTCAAGGCATTTAACTCGTTCTGAATACTGTAAAAGCTTGTTTATCTCTGTGTAGCTCTTTAGAAATGTAAAACTATATTTACATCAAAAAATAGTTAAATACAAAACAAGTCCCAATCAAAACAAATTATTGTCACAGTCATAACTACATGTATTAATCACTGTATTTATTGCTTTTTCTTTCATCTGTACAAAGACTTTGTTGTAAATGTCAAAAAAATGTCTGCAGCTACTTCCCTGAGTAAGGAAAAGAGAAAGTGCTAATGTTTCTCATGTATGTGAAAATATTCCATATCCAAATGAACTTGAAATCTAAAACATTTCTGGTCCCAGACATTTCGGATAAGAGGTACTCAATGTATGCTGATTATATATATATATATATATATATATATATATATATATATATATATATATATATATATATATGTGTGTGTGTTTGTGTACACTAGAGCACCTATAGTGGTCCGATGGTATCACGTACCACTGCAAGTAAGTTTGTACCACTTTGTGACCTTGTACCAGCCTAGGCTAAGCAAAGCAAATATCTATACAGGTAATTTCTGTGCATATGTATATGTGTATGATTTTTGTATATTCCAGCTATGGATCTTATTCCACTTGACATTATTTTTATATTATGTACTGAATCTTGGCCGGCTATGTTCGGGTTTGTTTTCTGTTTTATCTGCTTTTTTTGTTTTCTTTTGTTTTTTTTTGTTTTTTTTTTCATTGCCTCCTCAACCCCTCCCCCCCAATAGCCCCTATTGCCTCCCTGCCCAGCCATTGGCTTGCATAGCCAGTCTTATTTGCCATTCTGACATTTTCCTCCCCCTCTACCACTCCCCCTACTCCTCCCGCCCTCTCTCGCTTAGTGAAAGGATATCAAAATGCAGTGGTCACAGACACTGATCTTCAGACTTGGGTCTTGTGGAATGAAGAAAAAATTTTCTTTTGAATTCAGGATGGAATTGGATGGCTACAAATAAATCAGTTTTTCTCACAAATGCACCATATCTGCATAAAACTCTTTTTGTTTCTGTCTGGTTGTTTTTGTTTTTTGTTTGTTAGTTTGAATTTCTTTTTGTGTCTCTTTCTTTCTTTTTGTGTCTCTTTCTTTCTTTTTGTGTCTCTTTCTTTCTTTTTGTGTCTCTTTCTTTCTTTTTGTGTCTCTTTCTTTCTTTTTGTGTTTCTTTCTTTCTTTTTTCCTCTCTTTTTGTGTCTCTTTCTTTCTTTTTTCCTCTCTTTTTGTGTCTCTTTCTTTCTTTTTTCCTCTCTTTTTGTGTCTCTTTCTTTCTTTTTTCCTCTCTTTTTGTGTCTCTTTCTTTCTTTTTTCCTCTCTTTTTGTGTCTCTTTCTTTCTTTTTTCCTCTCTTTTTGTGTCTCTTTCTTTCTTTTTTCCTCTCTTTTTGTGTCTCTTTCTTTCTTTTTTCCTCTCTTTTTGTGTCTCTTTCTTTCTTTTTTCCTTTCTTTTTGTGTCTCTTTCTTTCCCCCAAACTATTAACTATGTCTTCCTGAAGAGTTCTGGTCTTTACGTAGACTGAATGGAAAACACTAAGCTCTAATCAGTCAAAAACTAACAACCAATCATATGAGAGAGAATTTTGGACCGCAGAAACTTAAATGAAGCAGAGAACAAGCATCAAAACTCTTTTTCATTTCAATTTTTTTTTTTTTTGTGACTCTTTCGTTTCTTCATATTTGTTACATTATAAGTTTGTAAAAAGTCTAGGTTATTATTTGGTTTAGCTAACCGGAGTAGCCTTTAAGAGGGTAGGAATGGAGAGGGCAGAAAAGAAAGGTAGTTTAATAAGAGGATAGAGAGGGTAGAGACAAGGTTTGGTAGGTTACTGAGGAGATGAGAAATTTTTGCATATGAAACTAAATCCTGTTTGTTTAACATTTAGATAAAATCATTGACCGGTGACAAAGATTGGAGGTGATAAGGGAGAAAATGAGATAATACACACATATGGGGTGGGGGAGAATAGAGGCATCAGATAAGAGATAATCTTAGTTGTCAAGACTAGTTATTATTAATTTTTTAATTAGTATTTTTTTTCAGCCTGATTTTCATTGCTTTTCATTGTAATAAAAATATACCCAGAGTTCCCAGTATTTATCAATAATTGTGGTAAGATAGTGTAAAATAATATAATTTATTATATGATATATATATATATATATATATATATATATCTATATTACATTATGTCGTTTATAATGTATTATTTTTTCATACAATGTATAAGATGATATTCAATAGTTTTGGGTCCAATTCATTAATTGTCAATCTAATTTTGGAACAGGCTCATGATAAACTCGAAGTCCATCCGTCAGAGGCGGAAAGCGCCAAATCTGAGGCTCACCGAGCTGAGACTCTGAAGGTTATTGAGGAAATTGCCACTTCGGATCAGGATGCGGAGGAATTGGCAGGCATTCTACAAGACTTTCACCTTCAGGTCAGTTAATGCCCATTTTATGACGCCTCCCAATCTTTTTATTTTATTTTTTATTTTTTTTATTTATTTATTTTTTTTATTTATTTATTTTTTTTATTTATTTATTTTTTTTATTTATTTATTTTTTTTATTTATTTATTTTTTTTATTTATTTTTTTTTTATTCATTTATTTTTTTTATTTATTTATTTTTTTTATTTATTTATTTTTTTTATTTATTTATTTTTTTTTATTTATTTATTTTTTTTATTTATTTATTTTTTTTATTTATTTATTTTTTTTATTTATTTATTTTTTTTATTTATTTATTTTTTTTATTTATTTATTTTTTTTATTTATTTATTCTTTTTATTTATTTATTCTTTTTATTTATTTATTTTTTTATTTATTTATTTTTTTATTTATTTATTTTTTTATTTATTTATTTATTTATTTATTTATTTTTTTATTTATTTATTTATTTATTTATTTATTTATTTATTTATTTTTTTATTTATTTATTTTTTTTTTTATTTATTTGTTTTTTTTATTTTTTTTTTTTTTTTTTTTATTTATTTTATTTTTTTTTAATCATTTTTCACTTTGTCTGATGCCTTCCCAGTGACTGAGCTTCAATTTGAATTATGACAAGTGCATTATCTCTAATATATCTCAATTATGTTTCCTTAATAATTTTGACCAGTTGTTTTTTTTTTTGTTTTTTTAGCTCCGTCCTGTCAGTTGCTCCTTCATCGCAACTTTGAATTGGATCGTAATTCTACAGCAATGATTAAACTGCATAATCAAAAAATAAAGAATTACAGTGAAATTCGAGGTTGTGATGAAAAGCGACTGAAAGTTAAGATGAAGGTAAAAAAAAATAGTCAAAATTGATAATGTGACAATTCTTCATCCGATAATGAAAATTAATTCTAAAAGAAATCAAAAAATATCATAAGAATTATGTTTCCATAGGTAAGAAACACCTGGATTTTTCAGCTTCAAATTTTCAGGTGGTGATGTGTAGATAATACGTGGCTAAATATGCGGAAGAAGCCAGATTGTTATCACTTTTTGACAGGGTCTTTGTGGGAGCAAATAACCTGCTGATAACATTGGACAAAGGATATGAAAGTTTACTTTCACTGTCATAAACTTGGGCATGTGTGAACTATTTGGTTCTTGCCTTGACTTGCCTGTAATTTTACAAGGATTGAAACACGCTTACTAATTTCCAATAAAGTCTTTTCATAAATCAACGATACAGTTAGCACCAATCATGCAATTTGAAATGAATATTGTTTTCTACCTTCTTTATCAGCAGAAATATCAATTGCCAGAATTTCCCTACAGTTTTTTGCTAATTTCAGAGGGCAGTTGTCACGCACCAGCCTGGCCCATATGTCTATGGTTACAAATGCTGCATTTATTGTTATAAATAACTCTACATTATAAACAAGTCTGAAAATCAGACCATAGATGCATTGAACTGACATGTATAGAAGGAGGAGGGAATGAGAGGTGATTAGAGTGTTTTGCTATGTCAATTTGTCAGTCAGTGACAGCCAGCCAGCCATACTCGAGATTCTTACACTTCTTAAAATTGATATGGAATCGATATGAATACTTGATTCATCTTAGAGCGTGTTGGCCCAACAGATTTTGATAACAATGATAATATTATCCATGATTCCTCTGTCTTTCGATCATTTTTTTGACGGAAATTCTTTACCTTGTTAATTTTGTCAGAAAATCAATTCGAACGTAGAAGAGGGAATTATCAAAACTCCTGTCTTATAGGGTTTTTTTTTCTCAGACGGTTTCATTTAAAAGTTAGAGTTAAATGTACCAATTTTCAAATCAGCCAGGTCCTTCCCACTTGGGAGATTGTTGCTACACAATCTTCCTACGTCTCCCATTTTTTCTACTTTGGTGCTTTACCCGACTGTGAATATAAGGTTGATGCAAAAGTTCACAGTATTAGGTACTGACAATCAAAACTATCAATGGAGGTTCCTTCAGTTTTCAAGTTGGTTTGGCTGACTAGCTGTGTGTATGTATGTATGTATGTATGTATGTATGTACGTATGTATGATGCATACAAGCCACATTGATGGAGCCAGAAGGTTGAAAATTAAACATTTACTGTTCATGTCTAGAAAAAAAAAAAAGGACTTTAATTTTTTTTTTACCCCCCCCCCCCCATTGTGATCATCGCGTAACAAAATGCATGAAGTAACTTATTCATTGATCACCCCCACCAACACATGATTAACCAGACTTTTTTTTTTTCTTTTTCTTCAAGTTGTTCTATTTATCTTTATTCTGGGCATCCTTATTCGGTCATTAAACCCTTTCGAGACTTTTGGGACGTATCCTGTATGTAATAGTTTTATAGAACAGTTATATTGCAAAGAGAAAACGAAGATAATGAACCGAATCAAAAAAAAGCCGTCTGTTAGTTCTGTCTGCTGATGAATTGTCCTTCCGCCAAATCACTGGGAGCTTAATGTATCAGCTGAAAAAAAAAGAAAAATATCCTTGCACTTGTAAATTTTTTGAAATTTGTCATCTTGTCATTTGCTGTTTGGTCCAGAGCACTAGATGATACGACTAGAAATTGAGACTTGACACTCCCATTCAAACAGGTCTGGATAGTCACTCAGTAGAAACCATCATGTAACTAATGACTTTTGGCTGCATGCCATGTTGAGGGGGGTGATCAATTTGGAAAAGGGATAATAAATGAATGAATTAATTCTCTCTCATTTTGTTGGGCAGTGATCACTAAGTATAATCTGAATTTTCAAAAATACAAGCATGAAATGGATCAATCTAGCTTGAACTTACATTGCAATGTGAACACCACCACCATCCCACCAACCCCCGTCCCCTCAAAAGGGAGGAAATTTCCCCAAATCAAATTGTTTTTTTCTGAACATACTAAGGAGTAAACGATTAAATTTTCAGTCTTCTAGCTCTATTAGAGCGAATTGTACGCACATAGCCAGCCAGCCAGTTATGAAAACTGAAGAAACCTTTGACACTGTTGGTGACAGTTTCAGTTTGTGGTTTCTAACATCACATGATGCTTAGTAATGATTTTTATCTCATTGACCTCAAATAGTTATATGATAAGATTACAATCCTTAAGAGGAGATGCTCAGTAAATCCTGTTGTTGTGTTGTTTGGTGTCAAAGTATCTAAAACAGGAGGTGCAGAGAGGTGTGATAGTTGCCAGAACAGAAAACAGAATTGATGGAACAAGTTCAAGTTTCACACAAGGCTGTTTATTTTCACTTTACGCTAATACTCTGAGGAAGGCATGAATCCACTTCTCCCCTCAGCTATGGGTAAATAACTGAGTATTTGGAGCCTTTTAATCATGTCAAGGACACAGAACTGGAGGAAGTAGACCACTACAATCTACCTAGGACAACAAATCTCCATAAGACCCTCAAAAGAAGTAGAAATCAAGCGAAGAATCACACTAGGATGGCAAGCCTTTGGCAGAGCTAGCTCAACCTTCAAAAATAATAAGATCCCATTGATCCTAAAGAGAAGGGTGTATAACCAATGCATCCTTCCAATAGTCACTTATGGAGCTGAAACATGGAACCTAACGAAGAGACAGATCCGCGAATTGAGAACCATGCAACGTGCACATGAAGGAATTATGCTGGGCCTCACATGGAGAGACCACAAGACAGCACAGTACATCCAAGAAAAGACAAGAGTCAGGGACATCATAGAATCCATTAAAAATCTCAAATGGCGGTGGGCTGGCCATGTTGCAAGAATGGCAGACAACTGATGGACATCATGACTCACGACATGGATCCCCCGAGATCACATGCGCAACTGAGGCCGGCAGAATATTAGATGGAGAGACAAGCTAGACAAGTTCAGGAAGTACTGGCTCCATGACGCCCATGATAGAGAAGTGTGGCAAATCCTGGGGAAGGTCCATGTCCTACGACGGACGTAAAAGACATGATGATGAATCATGTTAGATAGATCTATGATGGTAATTCCCTAATAAATACTTTTGTTCGGTTATATTCTGTTTATGAAATGAATGCTCAAACTTACAAAAAAAACCCAAACTTTTCGTAAAATTCAACCAATGTACTATTTTTTACCATCTTTACGATGTGGGAGGGGTTTTTGTTGATGGAATATATGCTTTAAAAAGGACTGACTAGTCCGACAAGTTTTGGAAACGCTGATCTGAGTTAGGGCTACTCTGACAGAAAAACCTACAGCTTGGCAGTTACCATTTCTGGTCCCAAGCCCAGGTAAAGGAGGAGTTTTGGGCTTTGGTATCGCAACTCTACCCAATAAAACGGACCTTGCAAGTCTCCTGCATTATGATACATTCTCACGCTCACAGGTATGAAAGAAAAACTCTTGGGCATTTTATAAAAAGTGTTTGATTTATTCAGATTTAATAAATTGGTTTAGATTTTTAATAGAAATCTTATCTTAGTTGAATGTAGTCTGAACGTTTACCTCTCTTCCATAGAGGTTAACTTTCTTCCCACATTCAGCGACAATATTGATGTCGAAAAAAGAATATGAAACACAATTGTAACCAATCTTCGACACATAATTCAAAAAATTTCCAAACTCCTCTCTCTCTCTCTCTCTCATTATATATATATATACATATATATATATATATATATATTAAATAATTGTCATCCACAGACACCTGTTTCGTTGTGTTACAACTCTTCAGTGTGGCTAAAGACTATCCATTATCCCATCCAGTACCACGAGGTAGGATCAAAACCTTTGCTTCAGAACCAGACACTGGCATCTTATCTCTGCCCAACGCAGAACTGGATGGTCTGTAAGATTGAATTTAAGTGATATATTAACTCATGCGTAATTCCTCATTCACCTGAATGCTCTATTCCTAAGCTGGAAGAGCATTGCATGAGCTTATAATGAACGAGTTACCTCACTTAAAGAGTGCTCAACCCTGAATTAGGGAGCATTAATTATAATATATATATATATATATATATATATATATATATATATATATATATATATATATATATTTATAATACCTCTCTGCACTACATATTTGGGGGAAGGGGTATGTTCACAATTTTCTCTCCTCCATAACATAGAAATTTGATAGGTCTGATCTAGACTGACTTGTCACTGAAACAACTGCAGAGTGGTTGTGGCCCTATGCTCCACAACGAGTCTGCAGGAATAAACAAATCTGAAAACGACCATTGCACATCGATTTCTGAAGTTGTGCAAATTCTCTTTGCGGAGAATTCTTTTGCATCTTTTGAAAAGATTTTTTTTTTTTTTTTCTGTCATTAATTCTTGATGGAGCAAGGTTGGTTTTGGTTTTGGTTTTTTTTTCCTCCTCAACGGAAGGAACCTCTTCTGAACTAAATGATTGAAATTGTAAGAAGTGAGATGTCGTCAAAGAGAAGCCGATAAAATGATAAGAGAGAGAGAGAGAAAAAAAAGACGACTCAATATCTTACGTCTCCTTTACAGCGCATTAGTGGGTGGGGGAGCACTTATCGATTTTTTTGAATGGAATATAATTACAACCTTTGCATGTTTTGATTAGAATAATTTTCTTCTCTTTTAATGGGGGGGAAAAGATAGAGAGTCAAGGTGATAATTATTCAAAGAATCAATGATGATGCGTGAGAGAGGAGAATAAAAGTGTAGAAGAGGAGAGAAAGGGAAGGCTGGTGGAATGGTTCTCTAGTGAGTGAGGAGGGGGGAAAAGATAGGTGAGGGAGATGTGGAGAGAAAGCAAGCAGACTGTCAGAGTTGCCAGGTGTCTTTCGTGGCACAAGATCAAATCGGTATGGTCTTGGGACCAATTTAGGTAACCTCAGTTCTAAGATAATTAAGCAACTTGAATTCCATCTCCAGACCGAATTGTGTAGCTTCAGTACTTAATCAAATAACTTAAAATCCACCATCAAACTAAAATTGTTGGAAAAATGGATTCACATACGTATCCATTGTCTATTGTTCATATGTATTTGTTATATCATTCACATGTATTTGTTATATCATTCACATGTATTTGTTATATCATTCACATGTATTTGTTATATCATTCACATGTATTTGTTATATCATTCACATGTAAGGTATTGTTGTCTTGTTAATTCTCCTTCAGTACCAAATATTTTCTGAACAAAATGGTTTTAGTTGATACAGACTTTGCCCAATTTTGTTCTTGAAAAACAAACAGCAAACATAGTATGTGGATAGAGGGTCTGACTGAGTTTACATGGTCCAGCAATAATTACACATCTCTTTGGTGAGGCCGAAGCATGAAGATGTCATTGACATATCTGAGCCACAAGATTGGCTTCAGTGGTGTCATTCTTAATGCTATTCCCTCAGAGTATTCTATCTATGTGTTTGCCATTACTGGAGATGGCGGTGAACCCATAGCCAAGCCTTCTTTCTGCTGATTTGTCGGAATGCAATAAGTCAACATCTCCATAAGGGTACCTACCAAAAAACTGATCCCTTTCGCAAGAGAAGTGACAAATTCCAATTTATCCCAAACCACAAATAGAGCCCCCTGGATTGAATAGAAGAGTCACTTTTTCCTGAAATGGTGGAAAATATACTGACTAGATCAGCACATTGATACTCAGCAACACACAATACAAGCAATCCATTCTCAGCAACCCATATAATACAAGTGATTCCACATTCATATCCGGAAATTATCTCTAATTCTTTCTCTGCTTAGCTAAGAAATCAACAAAGGCCCAACTTCTACATTTGTCCGTTGGAATAATATACACTGTCTCCTTCACTCTTCCAAGAGTAACGTGTCATCTGAATATCTTTGTTTCTTTTGCAGTCTTTGTTGTTGGCTCACGATGAAATTGCTGTCAAGAACTTCGAAGAAGAATATGAGACACAACAGCTGGATTCTCCTCCCCCACCCGTCTTCTCATCAATAACAGATTCGATTCGATTGGTCAGAATTAGAAAGAATAAAAATGAACCATTGGTAAAGATACAGTTGAATTTCTCCATCTCTCTCCCCCGCCCTTCGCTTCTCTGTCTCTCTCCCCCGCCCTTCGCTTCTCTGTCTCTCTCCTCCGCCCTTCGCTTCTCTGTCTCTCTCCCCCGCCCTTCGCTTCTCTGTCTCTCTCCCCCGCCCTTCGCTTCTCTGTCTCTCTCCCCCGCCCTTCGCTTCTCTGTCTCTCTCCCCCGCCCTTCGCTTCTCTGTCTCTCTCCCCCGCCCTTCGCTTCTCTGTCTCTCTCCCCCGCCCTTCGCTTCTCTGTCTCTCTCCCCCGCCCTTCGCTTCTCTGTCTCTCTCCCCCGCCCTTCGCTTCTCTGTCTCTCTCCCCCGCCCTTCGCTTCTCTGTCTCTCTCCCCCGCCCTTCGCTTCTCTGTCTCTCTCCCCCGCCCTTCGCTTCTCTGTCTCTCTCCCCCGCCCTTCGCTTCTCTGTCTCTCTCCCCCGCCCTTCGCTTCTCTGTCTCTCTCCCCCGCCCTTCGCTTCTCTGTCTCTCTCCCCCGCCCTTCGCTTCTCTGTCTCTCTCCCCCGCCCTTCGCTTCTCTGTCTCTCTCCCCCGCCCTTCGCTTCTCTGTCTCTCTCCCCCGCCCTTCGCTTCTCTGTCTCTCTCCCCCGCCCTTCGCTTCTCTGTCTCTCTCCCCCGCCCTTCGCTTCTCTGTCTCTCTCCCCCGCCCTTCGCTTCTCTGTCTCTCTCCCCCGCCCTTCGCTTCTCTGTCTCTCTCCCCCGCCCTTTGCTTCTCTGTCTCTCTCCCCCCCATCCGCTTCTCTGTCTCTCTCCCCCCCCCATCCGCTTCTCTGTCTCTCCCCCCCCATCCGCTTCTCTGTCTTTCTCCCCCCCCCATCTGCTTCTCTGTCTCTCCCCCCCCATCTGCTTCTCTGTCTCTCCCCCCCCCCATCTGCTTCTCTGTCTCTCTCCCCCCCCCCATCCGCTTCTCTGTCTCTCCCCCCCCCATCTGCTTCTCTGTCTCTCCCCCCCCCCATCTGCTTCTCTGTCTCCCCCCCAATCCGCTTCTCTGTCTCTCCCCCCCCCATCTGCTTCTCTGTCTCTCCCCCCCCCATCTGCTTCTCTGTCTCCCCCCCCATCTGCTTCTCTGTCTCTCTCCCCCCCCATCCGCTTCTCTGTCTCTCTTCCCCCCTCATCCGCTTCTCTGTCTCTCTCCCCCCCCATCCGCTTCTCTGTCTCTCTCCCCCCCATCCGCTTCTCTGTCTCTCTCCCCCCCCATCCGCTTCTCTGTCTCTCTCCCCCCCCATCCGCTTCTCTGTCTCTCTCCCCCCCCATCCGCTTCTCTGTCTCTCTCCCCCCCCATCCGCTTCTCTGTCTCTCTCCCCCCCCCATCCGCTTCTCTGTCTCTCTCCCCCCCCCATCCGCTTCTCTGTCTCTCTCCCCCCCCATCCGCTTCTCTGTCTCTCTTCCCCCCCCCATCCACTTCTCTGTCTCTCTCCCCCCCCCATCCGCTTCTCTGTCTCTCTCCCCCCCCCATCCGCTTCTCTGTCTCTCTCCCCCCCCCATCCGCTTCTCTGTCTCTCTCCCCCCCCCATCCGCTTCTCTGTCTCTCTCCCCCCCCATCCGCTTCTCTGTCTCTCTCCCCCCCCCCATCCGCTTCTCTGTCTCTCTCCCCCCCCATCCGCTTCTCTGTCTCTCTCCCCCCCCATCCGCTTCTCTGTCTCTCTCCCCCCCCATCCGCTTCTCTGTCTCTCTCCCCCCCCCATCCGCTTCTCTGTCTCTCTCCCCCCCCCATCCGCTTCTCTGTCTCTCTCCCCCCATCCGCTTCTCTGTCTCTCTCCCCCCATCCGCTTCTCTGTCTCTCTCTCTTTTTTATATATGAACAGATTTATTCCAACAGATATCCTATTATGTATTTCTTCTAAAAACTCCCTGCACAAAATGTGTTTGATATAAGCGTGTGTGTGTGTATGCAAGCATTCATTTCAGTGTGAAGAAGTGTGCCAATTATCTTAGTAATGTGAGAGATAAGACTCCCACTTCACGAGAGTAATTAGTGCAAAATATCATCTTTGGTTTCCTTTTTTTGTTTAATTTTGCAGGGCATCACAGTGAAGTTGGATGACAACAATGACTTAATTGTGGCCAGAATCATTACTGGAAGTATGATTGCCAAACAAGGTAAATAATTGGCTACGTATGTCTTTGAGATTACTCTCGCTTCATTGTTAATACTTTTCTTGCATTTAATTCTGACTTTTTCAATTTTAAAACACATTAGTTTTAATAATGCTAAACCTTAGTTTTGTTTAACAAGCAATGCTGGACTGTGTTTTCAGTGAATATCTCGGACAATAACTCTTAGAATTCTGTGATTCCCAAAGTGTGGGCAATTACTCCCAAAGGTGTAATTAGTAATTTTGTCAAACTCTAGTTCCGACTTGGAGTTGCTTTTATTTTCTACCATAACAAAAACAACTCCCATCAAATTTAGGGGAGTAAAAATTAACTTTCCCCATCATGATTTGAAATAGACAAGTCTTAGATTTCAACAGAAATTTTTGTTGAATTAGTCAAGGGCTCGTTTCATTCCAATACATAAATATATCTATAAAATTAGCAATTGCCTACAGTAATTTGAAATCATGACCAAGTGATTGGTAGCTGGCTCTCTTACTGACTGAGCCAAATTGACAAGTCTTGCAGATACTCAAGGGCTTATTTTATTCTGATAAGTTCATTTATATACTAAGATATATTTTTTTTATAATTTCTCATTTGTTATACATACAACTCAGAAGTTTCAATCATCTTTAGTCGGAATGAAAGGAGTGAAGCTTGACCATGCTTGTTTAAATTCCTTTTATTGAATCACCATAGCCCCACAAATGGCCTGACCAACCTGCCTAGTAGGCTGCAGATTTTCGTCTTTAAGTGTCCGAAGGTTTCTCCAGGTACTCCTGGTCACATTTTTGGGGGTACAATCTTGGAAATTTGCAAGAGTAAACCTCTAGACACCTTCTGAAAAAAAAAGTTCTTTTGTTTTAAAGCACTTTTTAGGATCTCTATGGTCATTTTGGACCAAAAATGCCCAAATCTTGTGGCCTGTATTAATAAATCTAGATAATCATTCTAGTACACATGCGGACTATTATTTTAGGCATATTAGAAATTGTCTTAGTTTTAGTACACGTGCAGACTCTGGTGACTCACTTATAGGAGGTGCGGATATTTATTTTCATTTCACTTAAGTCTTATTTTTTTTTTTTTTTTTTACTTGAATGTTCATGAAGAAAATGTATTGTTTACTTAACCTAAATGTTTTTTGTTCTGCTCTACTTATTGGTATTGAGTGTTACTACAATTCTGGAAAGAGGGTAATCCATGTAAAACTTTTGGAACCACTGACATAATTTGTGGTTTCAAAATTCCGTCCCTGAGTAACCCCAGAGGAGAGCCTGTTCATGTGTGCACAATAAGGTCCCTCCTGATTAATTGCCAAATTAGATTGAGGGCACCCAACCAGGCTGGATACTTTACAGACAGACATCATATATATTTCCCAAATCTTCATCTTTTTTTTTTTTCAATTTTCACCTATATACCTATAGGCCTATATTTAGTCCAAACCCAAAGTATTGCCATGAAAGATATACTTAAGAAAGTGGATCAAATTACATTTAAACACTCTCAAGGTGATAAGAAACATGCTCTTGTTTTGTTTTTTTGTTTTTGGGGTTTTTTTTTACATATAAATTGGCATCACCATGCTTTCATTTGCCACATATTTCCAATAATACCAAAATCAGTTGAAAGGCCTGATTTGGGGCCTCAGGTCCCCCTTGAAAGCTGGGGGCCGAGGCTTGTGCCTCAAAAGCCTCATTAATAATACAGGACTGTTTGTATTTCTGAATCTTGTTAATAGAATAATTGTATGATTATTTAATAAAATCTGACCAACTTGTTCATTTGTTATCAGGTCTTCTTCATGAAGGAGATGTCATTAAGGAGGTTAACAGCATTCCTGTACAATTACCAGAACAACTTATGGACATCATCAAGAATTCCAATGATGGCATTATGCTCAAAATCTGGCCCAATCTTCAGAGACAAAGTCGAAGATCAGATGTGAGTATGAAAGAATCAGATGATTATTAACTGTAGTCCCTTGAAGCTCCTCATTCAATAGGGATCAACCATAACATTGCTTTACTCCTTGGATTTGAAATTTTGCAGCCTTTTGAAGGATAAAAACATCCTTCAAAAAAAAATTTTTTTTTTTTGTTCTAATGGGGGAAAAAAATCTACACAAATATTTCAAAAGTCCTGCAAAATAGTTCATTTTCTTGTAGGCCCCTTTTGTTATTAAAGGAAAGAAATACACAATTTTTATGGAATTGTTCCTAAAAGAATTATCAGATGCTCTTAAACTAGTACGGTAAACCCTCTTTGTAAGAGCAATCATTCTAACATTATTTGTTTTCCCCCATTTTAATATCATTTGTTTTTATATCCTTGCAAGAATCTTTTGGGTTCATTCATTTTATTTGTGGACATATAACTCATACATTGGTCATAAAACTGTAGAAGGGTGATGTAGTAATTTTTGTCTGTACTTTGGTTTCTCATTATAAATAGATTTTGTATGAAATCAACCCATTATAACTGCTAATTCATTATAACGGCATTCTTAAATTGCTGAGGGTGTAAAGTATTGCCATTGACTCCCTAGCCCCACAAGTGGTCTACGTGACCAACCAGCCAAGTAAACTATAGATTTTTCTCTCTTCATTCATTTCTTCAGGTGATCCTGATTACAACTTTGAATATAAGTACCATCTAAAAACTTCTTTTTTTTTCTCTTCCTATAGTGTTTTTTTTGAGTCTCTCTGTTCACTTCAAACTAACGATACCCAAATCATGTGCTGCTTTTTTTCTTTCTTTTTTTTTCTTTTTCTTTCTTTCTTTTTTTTTTTTTTTTTTTTTTTTTTAATAGATAATTTTCAGTAATTCTATAGATAAACGGTGTATGCACCGGCTTTGGTGATTTGTTTATCCAAGTGATATTATTCATACTGCCCCATCTTTTAATTCTTTATCATTCACACACCATCCTAATTTCAAGTGCTGTTAGCAAATATCTTGCTAATGTAGATGAGTAAATTTCATTAACGAGGGTGTATTTCATTCAATTAGTAAACCAAATGCAATTTACTTCGTTACTTATGACTAACTCTCCAGAGGTTGGAATGTTTTGTGACTTTGATATTGTGATTAGTCAACAAGATTGTGGGTGCGTCTGAAATATTTGTTTGGTCTTTTAGTCACATGACTTAACTTCATTGTTAATGTTTGGGGTGGGAGTCGGTCTTCTAAGTTTATTGCGAATTGAAACAAGACGTAAGCAAGGATTAAAATATGGTAAGTACGCACAAATTTGCTTTCGGAAGGCTCAGATTAATGTGATTACTTTCTCCAGCTTTTGATACATTTGTTTATATTATTTTATTTATGATATATATGTAAATATATAGTTGATGTTGATTGGGGGGGGGGGCATGTCTTTCAATCTTCCACTTGCTCTTGAGGTCTCCTGAGGTGGTTGTGCCATTCGACATATATTTTGTCCATCCGTTTTTATTATTTTATTTTACTTGTGCGATCCATTAGAATCCAGCCCCGGTTTGCTAGTCCCATCAAAATTTCACTAGAGCCCCTGTACATTTCAGTGAATGAGGGGCTGGACTTTCCCCGTCTTGGAACCAAGTTGTCTGTCTCGTAGATTTGTTGCCGACCAAAACTGAAGAGCCTAGTGTACCCTACTATTTACCCATGGAGGGGGGGATGGATTCATGCCTTTTCCTTGCATATTAGTGCAAAGTGAACACTTGTCACAGCAAAGGTTTGAACTCTGTTTAGTGACCCTTTTTTTTCCTAGGCTGCTAACCGTTAGGCCACCAGCACCTCTCTTTCTGTTTTGTGTTGATGGAAAATCTTACAGTGTCTGGAAAATCAGTCATAAAGTTGTTAGAATTCCTTTAATATCAACCATGATTTTTAAATGAAGTTTAAACAAAAAATATCTGAAGCCAATTTCTGTCAGAATTTCTGATGAATTATCATTAGTGTACACTGATTCTTTTAAATCTTATCCTTGTCTTGGGTTTTTAGGGTTTTGATATTTCAGCCATTGTTCCTGCTGACTTTCTTCAGGTGTCTATCTTATTCAGTAAAATTCTGGAAATTCCAGACCAAATGTTAATTCAGGCTTAGAAATTAAAGGACAGAGAGAGAGAGTTATACAGGAACATTTAGCAGGACACAGTGGGGAGTGATAGTGAGGATGAGAGAGAAAGATAGCTCATGAGGATTGGGGAAAGGAGAGAGAGAGACGATGAGTAATGAATGAAGAGAGAGAGATTTACTTGGTGAGGTATGAGGTGAGTTTTTTCTCCTTTCATTACAATGCTATAGAATCGATATTCAATTGAATAGATATCATAAACCTGTGATCAGCTCCTACACACACACACACACACACACACACAAACAAACTAATTTTTCACTATTATTTTCCAGTTGTTCATCAAAGCTCATTTCAACTACGATCCGTACAAGGATCGTCTGATTCCCTGTAAAGAAGCTGGATTGGCCTTCAGAGATGGAGACATCCTCGAAATCTTGTGCAACGATGATGCCAACTGGTGGCAGGTAAGTCAAATTTTGGGGCACCTGGCAATAATATCCCCTATTCGATGGGAGAAAATAGACCCAGGCATTGGACCTGCAGAGATCCAATCTAAAAAAATTTTTGCCAGACTGCAGGTCCACAGCTAAGGTCTGTAGAATATATAGATATGAATAAAGTTTATTATAGACCATATATATCTCTATGGTAGAATGGAAAAGGCTCTAAACTAGTACTCCAAGGGAAATTATGAATCACCACCAACCATACATGCTCTTTTTACCTTGCAATTTAGACAGCGGTGATGGTGAAATGAAGTTACCTTAACAAAAATGTTAACAGTATGATTTGAACCATAAGTTCATGATTTTTTTAATTTTTTTTTTTTTTTTAAGGGGGTCAGCTCAGTCACTCAATAGAAACTGTCATGTGACCAATGGCATGTTGGGGGGGATCACTCAAAAAATCAGGGGGGAAAAGGGGGATCAATGAATATGCTACTTCTTTTGTATTCTGTTGGGCAATGATCATTGAGAAAAAATTCTGAATTTTCAAAAAAACAAGCAAGAATGCTGCGGGATTTAAATTTATGCTGACAAGCCGAAAGGTAGTGGTCACATCAGTTTCTATTGGGCGACTAACCAGACCTGTTTATATCTAATTCTCGAAATTTGTAGACTAGATCAGTGAATGACTTGTGCAATCGAAAATTCTCTCTTTAAATCTATGTATGTTTGTTTGACTTCTTATAAATAAAAGGTGGTTTTTCTTCTTTTTTTTTTTTCCCCTCCATTTTTATTCAGGCTCGTAAAGTTAGTGGAGATAGTGTAGCCGGCATCATTCCATCACGGTCACTCGAAGAAAAAAGAAAGGCATTTGTCTCACCAGAATATGATTATTCAAAAAGCTTTTGTAAGTACTATCAACCTCCTGGAATTCTATATCTATGAAACCTTCTGTCTGGATTTCTCAGATTTCTGAATTATCATTATTATATACTGATCTTGTTGATATAAGCATTATTTAACCCTTTCAACCTGGGACATAAATATCTTGTCGTTTCTATGATGCTGGTCTGTTTTACAGATTCTTAATTGTTCCTTTTTTTCTTTCTTTTCTCTCCTTATTCAGTCTGTGGTTTTAAAAGGAAAAAGAAGATCAAGTACAACACCAAAAATAATAAAGGTGAGTAACAACTTGTATTAAGACCAGAAATGGATCTGATTTTTTTATTTTGATGCCTGAACATCTTTAATCTCAATGACCATCATTGACTGACTGACTGACATACCAAAACGCTCCCACTCCTTTCCATCACCCCCTTGCTTCTTGCACATTTCAGAAAGTGCAAGGGAGAGAACTTGTGTGAACTGCATTTTTTTCTTTTTTTTTCCATCAAACTAGCGCATCTATGGTCAGACTTTCAAGCTTGTTGATTTTAGTTTTGATCAGAGTGATCAGACGATTGAGGAGCGTAGATCAAAAATGAGTGCAAGATGCTATTCCAGTCTGATTAGGGCTGCTACTTTGTATTGGATGAATGCTGCTTGTTTAATGTTTGTATTATTTGAAATGACCCCCACCCCCACCCCTGGATCATGCTTTCTCATCGAGGGCAGGGCAAGTCTGATAGTTGGAACCTTATAGTCAATAGAGGATAATGGTGCAGTACAATTGTTTTATTTGACCCAAACTTAATGTTCCCGTGTAAAAAGACTGTATAATTCACTGGTGACAGGGTTACTACTCGGTGTTATTCTAAATGTACTCTTTAGCACCCCACTCTGGAAATATATTTTTTTTTGCCCCCTGCCCCTAGAAACTTGTCAGTGGAGACCCATGTCTTATATCATCAGTCCTTACCACAAAAATGAAAACTTTGGGATGATGCTGTCAAAAGTTTTAAAAAAGAAAAATTAGCAGTATACCACAGTATTTAATGTTTTTTTTTTTCATAACTCACCAAACCAAAATTTTCATTATTTATAGGAATAGATGTTGAGTTTGTTTCCTCAGCACCCTTGCCCCTGGGTTAGGGGTTGGGTTTTGATATTGTAGCAGGGACTCCTGATAAAGACCCAGCATTTTTAGTTTGGGGTGGGGTTCATACTCTCCATTAGTTGTTAGTGTGAATTAACTAAAAATGCCCATGAACTCATAGAATTTGCAGTGATTGAAGAAGTAAATATAATTTAGTTATCTTGTCATCTTTTATTCGCTTGCCTTATTTACTTTTTTATTTGCTTGCCTTATTTTTTTTTTGCTTGCCTTATTTATTTTTATTTTTTGCTTGTCTTTTTTTTTTTGTTTGCCTTATTCATTTTTTTATTTGCTTGCCTTATTTTTCATTTGTTTGCCTTATGTTTTGGGGGTTTTGTTTTTTGTTTTTGCTTACCTTATTTTTCGCTTGCCTTATTTTTCATATTCGCTCTCCTTATTTCTTCCTATTTGCTTGTAGTTTTTTGCATGGGGATCATATAGAGCAGTGGTCTTCAAACTTCAACTCCTTGGAGAAACCCTTTTCAATAATTTCATTTTCTGGAGAACCCCACCATTCTCTTCTACATTTATATATTTGTAGATGTTTGTAACTATTGGATTTTTGCCCTGGTAATGGAATTGGCTGTATAAGAATATCTTCTCCAACAGTCAAATTAAAACCTAATCTATTAGGATAGCCCCAGAGAGCAACATTTGTAGATTTATTGCATCATAAGACCATGGAATGAAGACTTGAAGCGAGATATTGATTTTATTTTCACAAAAAATGTGCCATATTCTTAATATATCTAGCAGTTGTGGTATCATAGAGTGACACACTGTCAATATCTCTGATGTATTTCTCACCAATTTCACAAATGATTATCTTTGAACGGTTTTATCAATTTTTCAGTAATAGTGTATGCTTTACCTTCTTTGGAAATTCAATAGCCAACACAATCCAAAGCCTCAATTGATTTTTCCTTTTCACTATTAACATATTCAGAAAACATGATTTTTCTCATGTCTTTTTAATGTTGCTGGATTCAAACTATTATTCATGACTTTTTCATATCCGACACAATCCATTTGGCTCCTATTTATTTCCCGTACAAGTAAATCCAAAACTCAAAACAATTGTCTTCAAATTTTTGCTTTTTACTGCTACGTTCATGTAATTCATTTTTTTTAGTGGCGGGTGAAATAATCGCTTGTGCTTCTTGTGAATCAGAAACAGATGCTTCACTCGTAAAGATTCCTGAAGTAGAGGGTAAAACAATTGCACAATTATCGTTTTCATCCATTCCTGTAGTAATTTTCTTTTTCTTTTATTTTATTTTTTTTTCAAAATTTTCTAGTTTTCAACCAAATATCCTTTATGGTGGTTAGATAGTATTACAACAACAAAAACCAAGGGAACAAAAACAAAACATGTCTCCTTTCCAAAATACTGTTAAGTATTAAGGCCTCTTTTTCAAATTCACAAAAAATTGTACAAATATTGTTAATTTGAGGAATGAACATGTTTCATTTGGTCTGCTTTTCAACTTTTGTATTTTATTATAAGACCATCTAAATTTTCATACAAAACGCCATAATTTCTGTCCAAAATTTTTAGATGAGGAATTATCATGTACAAGTTTTTTCAAACTGTTTTCCTCATCTTTGTTCATTCTATGAAATTGTTTCGGACATTGTACCCTATGGCTTTCTTCATGTGCGTGTTGTGGATGATCATGTTTCAGGAAGCTAAGTGCCTGAGGGAGGAAAGAGAAAATCATTTGCCCTTTCTCCCATTCCAAAGATGCCCAACTTTATATCCAGCATTTCTCATGAAGATACAAAGGACTTTTCAAAGAGACGCCACTCTGGTAACAATCTCGGATAGCAATGCATTTATTTCATGAATAACATCATTCTGACTTCACAACTGCTTCCACTCAAAATTAGACTGCAGAATGGAGACATTTCTCACTCAGGCTTTGATGGAGATAATCTCCTGTCTTAGCTTCCTAAAACATCATTAAGCATGACAATCGCCTGAAGAAGGCTGCTTGGCCGAAACATTGTGTTCAGAAAATGAACCGAGATGAGGACAACAGTGTGGAAACACTCAATAACACCTCCTTTTACTTAAAATTTCAAACTCTCCCAAACATATCACAGACTTGATATTTCTTAAGCTTTGATGAATATGAAAAATAGTCTGTAACAATGTATTTACTTCCAACTAAGTTTTTATTTCAAAATTTTACAATATTTGATTGAAAGTTACACAAATTATAATCTATCTCAATTCCACGAATGAACTTCCCCACACACACATACACACATTCTTATACCATCTTTTATACGTAAACTATTTGTGCATCCCATACCATAAGTTATCACTTCCAGATTTATTAAAAATTATAATTCTTTGGTAGGATCCAGAAATATATCTACTACTCTTAAGCAGCTTCTAAAATTCTAAAAAGGTTTTTTTTGTTTTTTTTTTATCCCACTAGTCCAAAACCCCTTTTTATAAGGTTTGAAGAAAAACAATTTTTTTTCCATTTTTTTTTTTTCTCCAAAATGGAGTCTGAGATAGGAGAGCCCTCGAAACTTATCAAATACTCTTATTTCCTAAAATGTAAATAAACCTGAGCCACTGTAACCTCTTTATTGGTGCTTGAGTATCAAATTGATGGATAAAATTCTTTTAGCACGTACAGCTATACACCACTCGGTCTCTGCTGTTATTATCAATGAGAAATGTAATTTTCCAATGAATGTTTTTAGAAAAGAGTGGAATTTTACTTGATTACAACCAATACATAGATATAGCACATGACTTTAATACAAATTGGATTTACTTCATTATGACGATTAGTATAGTTATATTTTGTAGTATTTTATATTTTCCCATGGGTATATCCCATTTAGCAGCTCTCTCCCTCCTCCAATAAAGCTTTATTGACTCACATGCAGATGTGTACGCATTTTCTTTTTTTTTTTTTTTTTTTTTTTTCCAGCACTTTTGTCGTAATGGGTTTTAGGATTTAGGTATATGATAATTCCTCCATAAGTAGACATGAAGCATCTAAAAAGACCCTCGGGAAATAGGTATACACCATACCCCCCACCCCCACCTCACTGCCGAGCAGTTATTCAACGGAATTTGAAAATACCAAATGTTAATTGGTTCTTTTTATAAAAAGTATAGATTGTGCTAAAGAAAAAAAGACGTATAAAAGCTATGAAGGAATCCTTTATGTATTGAAGAATTATTCAGTATATTGTGTTTTGTGGAACCCCTGAAAAGGTTCTACTGAACAGTTTGAATACCACCGATATAGAGGGTTCTATCTGATGTTCTATTAAACTTAACAAACGTGACAGCCACCTGAAAAAGGTCAAAAGGTACAGCAATCAAAATTTTGTAACAGTGACAAGGAAATTATCCTGATTTATTGAAAACCATCAAAACTTTCAACAAGGGTTTCTCCGGTTTTTAAGCTGGTCTGGCTGGCCATATATGTGTATTGTGCATACAGACTACACCAATTGAGCTGGAAAGCATCAACCAGAATTGTCCTCATAGGTTTCATTAGTTTCTAAGTTGGTCTGACTTGCTACGTATGTATTGTATGTACTGGTCACACCATCTAGAGGGCTGAAAATTTGTACATTCTTTCCTCTTTTTGTCTAGAAAGAAAAAAGGTTTTTAGAGGGAGGTTCAATTTACAGTGAAATTTTATGCTAAATTGGTCCCTTAGTCTGCATTCATGCTTGTTTTTTGTTTTTTTTTATTCAGATTTTTAGTAATCACCACCCAACAAAATCCTTTTTTCCAATTATCAATTGATTGTTCCTAGCACAGTATACTGCCAAAAGATGTTGATCATGTGACTGTTTTTTTGAGTGACTAACCAGATATGTTTTTTCATTAGACAAAGCACAATGCATTGTTAATTTTTTACTTGTATTTTCTTTCATCTTGAATAAGTTGTGACAATAGCAACAAAAATAAATCTAAGAAAGAAAAAACATTCTAGTCACAAATAAATAATGGCTGACAATGCTTCATCTGATAAAAATGAAATAAATTAATATTACTACTATTAATACTATTCAAAGAAAAGCTAGTAAAATTAGGATGAAAAAATACTAGTCACAAATAAGTAATGGTTGAATGGCTGAAATCTGGTCTGAATGAATTGTTTCTGTATTATAAAATGCTTTTTCTGTTTGGTATGCAATGAAAAAAAAATCTAGATATTACTGCTAATAATGACTTGATTAAAAGCAAGTTAAATTAAGGTGAAAAATTTCAGTCAAAAATTAATAATGGTTGAAAATGCTTCTTCATCTAAGAGGGATAAATCAAGATATTATTTTTATCAATACCATTCGATTAAAAGTTAGTAAAATTGAGATGGAAGAAATTGTAGTCAAGAATTAAAAATGGTTGACAATGCCTCATCTAAAAGAAGAAATAAATGAAGTCAGTATTACTACTGAAAATACGACTCCATTAAAAGAAAGTGAAATTAAGATGGAAGAATTACTAGTCAAAAATTAATAATGGTTAACAATGCTTCATCCAATAAAAATGAATATAATATTACTTCTATTAATAATATTGAAAGGAAAGCGAATACAATTAAGATGAAATAAATATTAGTCAAAAATTAATCACTTGATTTATCTTTTAGATGAAGTATTGATTCCATCTAATAAAGATTAAACAAGTTTCTATCACTACTACTAATAAAATTGGTGTACATAAAAATGGAAAGAAACAGTAGATATAATACCAGTTCAAGTGTTAGATTTAACCCTCTGCCAGCTATGCTCTTATAGCTCAGTGCTATACATAGGCAGCTTCCTAAGATAACGGATTATAATTCACACGTCTCTTAGAGTTTATTATTTATTTCTGACCTATGGTCTTTAGTCACTGTTTTAGACCGGGAGACTGAATTAGTCGCAATTAAAAGCAACTAAAAAATATTCAAGATGGAAGAAAATATGGGGGGGAGAAGAGTTTTTCCAAAAGAATCAATTTATAGTCGTAACGACTCTTCATTTCTGAAATTGAGAAGATGGAGTATGAACGGTCAGTGACAAAGTCCTAGTCTCTTTTGCAGATGCCTTGACCACTGTAAGACATTTTAAAAAATCTCTTATTCTTCTTCATTTTAGTGTTTATGACTCTAAGTCATCCTGATTCTCTGTACTAATACAAGAGTGGAGTCTAAATGACTAAGAAAAAAAATTACTCCCCTTGAAATGGTTCTGGGTTAGAGACATAACAGGATGTTTAAATAAAGATATTTTTCATTTAATTTCCAAATTTTTTGCTTTTTTGTTTTTTAACTGACCTGGATAAAAATTACAATAAAACTTCCCTCCCACGGACTTATTCATTTTTTCCCAGTGTAGAGGTTGGTAAGATTGAGAGTGTCATTGTTATGACTAATTTTTATGAATGAGAATTACGACCTTTTTTTTTCTTTTTTTTTTTTTTTTTTTTTTTTTTTTTTTTTTAAGGAAAAATCAGTTAAAAAAACTAAGACAAAATTTCTTCCAACCATTGATTTACTTACTTTTGCTTCCATTATTTACCCATTTAAAGCTTCATAATGTAAGCTAGTGTCTTAACATACCAGATATTTAAAATTTCAAAAAGCACTAAATTTGAGTTTCATTGTGACTTATATTCAGGTTGGTTTAAAGAAGAAAAAAAAAAATTATGCAGAAGATACAAAGTAGACATTTCTAACCAGTTATGGCACTCAGACCCAGAACCTTTTTTATAAGGAATTATTTTCATGTATATCCAGCCTCGAAAATTTTCAAGAAAAAGATTCAAGGGGAGTAACTTTGTTTTCTTAGTTGTTCAGTCTCTACTTAGGCTGAAAGGTTTTGTTTAGGGTGACAAAAAGGAAATATGAAGAAAAAATGTCAGCTGAGTGATCCTTGCAAGTTTCAAATCTGGTCTAGAACAGGATTTTATTCTTATTATTTTGTTTTTATTAAAACTACCCACTTGGGAGGATGCAAATCCACTGAGGGGTAATCTCTACTTTATTAACACAGCATAGAGTGTACTCAATTAGCTGCTGAGTGCACAGGGAAATTAGAAAGAGTTTTCTACACTTTGCTCTTACCGGTAATGAAAGCCTGGACATCTTGGATGTGGCACAGATATGTTAACCAAGCAGACAAAATTTGGAAGGTACTCTGGCTGAAGTCTGAATGAATTGTTTCTGTATTATAAAATGCTTTTTCTGTTTGGGTTTTTCGAAGAAAAACGATTTAAACCGTCAAGGTATTTTTCTTTCTAGATTATGACAAGTGTGAAATAATGATTTACGAAGAAGTGATCAAGATGCCACCTTTCCAGAGGAAAACTCTCGTCCTTGTTGGAGCCACGGGTGTCGGCAGACGATCTCTCAAAGAAAGGCTTATCAAGTCTGACCCCACAAGATTCGCTGCCGTTATGCCACGTATGTAATTCCTTTTTTCTTTTTTTTTTTTCTTTTTTTTCTTTCTCTGAAAAGTTGATTCATCCATTTTTTTTCATTTTAAGGGAAGTAACTTCTGATTGAACTTACCTCATTGCAATTTTGGTAAAAACATTTTTTTTTATTTTTTTTCCTATTCAATTCAAGAAAAACAGTTCCATTTTTTTTACATCCTAAGAAGATTCAAATTTTTATTTTTTAAAAATTTTTTATGATTGAACTCCATTTGGGTGATATCTTTTTCTTTCCTTGTAATGCCTGGATTTTGATACCTTGTCTTAGTTGAATAATGGGAGCCATATTGGTTGAAATGGTGTGTTAAGAAAACAAACAAGTAGTTGGATGAGATAACTAGTAAAAAAAATTGGTTCATGTTTTTGTTTGTATCTCACTTTCTGTTTGAGTATTTTGTGATGTCTTCTCAAAAAGCTTTTTTTTTTTTTTTATAGTTTGTGTAATAGTCATATTTTAAGCTGTTTATAATTGATTAATGACCCTTCTCAAAACTTTTTTTATTTAGTTGGGAATCTTGAAATTAGAAATGAGAATTTATGAATTTATGCTTTTACCACTTATCACACAAATTATTTTCATCTGCAATGAACGTCAACAGGTCTATGAATGTCAAAGATTTCTATGTTCCGACCAAATTTGGATCGGTTGAAAGATTTCATGAGGAAGGATGCGAAGAGAGAGTGGGCGAAGAAAGAACTTTTTTTCTTTTTTACATCATACAAAATTTGTTCATTTTGTTTTTTTTCCTGAACAATTCTTCACATAAAAAAATAGTAAGTACAAGATGGAAGAAAAGCATGCTATATAATGTTTGTAATTGATGTATACACTTGTATATGTAAAACTTTTTCATGTGCCAATGAATTGTATTGCATTTTGGACAATATTTTTTGCTCCATTTTTTATGCGAGAGTTTTTTTTTGTTTTGGGTGTTTTAATGGAGATTATTTTGAAAATTCAATCAGAAACAAATAGTTTTATTACAAAAACATATGTTGCCGAATTCTATCAAAAACAACGTCGCAGTTCTTGAACAGTCAGTTCTCCTTTAATATATGAAGCGACCTTTGGTTCAAGGGAGATAAAAAAAAAATTTTAAACTGAAAATTTTCGACATCTACCAAGGGAGGTAATTCACTGATTTGTGGAATTTATTCAACATCATCAGTCTTTAATCGTCTGTCCTTGGATCTAGACCTTCCCCGGGATTCGCCACATCTCTCTATTGTGGACGTTGCGGGCCCAGTACTTTCTGAATTTGCCTAGTTCGTCTCTCCATCCTGTATTCTACTGAGCTCAGCTGCACATGTGATCTCTGGGTTTCCATGTTTTGAGTCGAGATGTCCATTGGTTGTTTGCCATTCTTGCAACATGACCAGCCCATTGCCATTTAAGTTTTCTAATCGATTCTATGATGTTTCGGACTCCTGATTTTCCCCTGATATACTGTGCTGTCTTGAGATCTCATTATTCTCTCATGCATACTTCTCAGTTTGTAGGTCTGTCTCTTGGTTAGATTCCATGTTTCAGCTCAATAAGTGACTATCAAGAAGATGCATTGGTTGTATACTCTTCTTTTTAGGATTATTGGGATCTTCTTGTTTTTGAAGGTTAAGCTTGCTCTGCCAAAGGCTTGCCATCCTATTGTGATTCTTTGCTTGATTTCTTCTTCTTTTGAGGGTGTCATGGAGATTTGTTGTCTTGGGTAGATGAAATGGTCTACTTTCTCAAATTTTGCATCTTCAATTTCGGCAGTTGTTCTTATTCTCTGTGCAATTGTTGCACATGATCTTAGTTTTACTGAAGTTCATATGTGGGCCGACTTTCTCGCTTTCTTCATTTAGTTCATCTAACATTAGTTGGAGTGTGTATAGGTTCTCTGCAAAAAGGACATTGTCATTTGCAAATCTGAGATTGTTCAGATATTCTCCTGGTACAGGTTTCGGATGATCATATCGAGGCAGGCTGTGAAGAGTATGAGTGAGCTGATATCACCTTGACTTACTCCTTTTTGGAGCTGGAAAGGTTACACCTTGAAGAGTGATGGCCTTCAGGACCATGGGAATTTCCTCAGAGTTGAAAATTGGAAACTGTAATTTTTTTAAAGATAATAGAATAAATAAATAATGAAAATGAGACAAATGCAACAAATACAATTGGCACTTATCTGGATTGTGGCTTCTTGCTGCAAGTTGGAGGATTTATTTAACAGTTGAAAAACTTGGATTTTCTTACTTTGTTAGAGAGTTCAACATTCGACCCCAGTTGAGAGTAGTGAGAACTTGTTAATTGGATGGTCTAAGATATTAACTTTCCCTGATAACATTATTCTCAATCAAGATACCTTTCTGTATATTTATACAGAGATATTTATTTTTATATATCCATGCATACAGCATAGTATTCACAAAAAAATTGAAAAAAACCTTAGTTCAAGATAACATTTTTAATATCATGTCGTCCATCATGTATAGCGTACTAATTACCTCCCTTTAATTAGATCCAACTTTTTAGCTATTCAAAATGTATGTTCAAGAGATCCAAGGATTATCATGGTTTCAATTAATCTATTTTTACTCCCTACTATTCAAGTTTCCATTAGCATTTTTTTTATACACTAACCCAAAAATCTTTATCCAAGAAACCAGAACATTTTCTTTATTCTCCCCTTCTTCAGGCTTATGTTATTTTATTATATTTGAATATTTTTTATTTTGTATTCATAATTTTTTTAATATTTCTTTTTTTTATATATCTATAATTTTTTGTATTTATGAATTTTCTTCAATATTTTTTTTCATTTTTCTGAATATTTCTGTTTTATTATTGATTACTTAGCTGAAGGCTCTAACCCCCACTCCCTGCTCCTAGGGAAAAAGTGGGTCATTCGAAACACTTAGTACTGGTTTCAGGCTGTCAGCTGGGGAAAATTTTAGATGCAAAAAATATGGAAAAAAAAATCTATCAAAACAAAAATTTTTTTCTCTAAAATCAGCCTGAAGATGTGTGGTTAACGCAGATTCAGATGTACTGAATCCGTTCATGGTTTTACTTTTTGCTTAGGATGTGTTCTTGTCAAATTAATAGACTTCAAACATGCATACATATATGTGAAAAAAAGTTATATATGATGAACAATTGGGAATGAGAGATTTGGATTAAATGGAGACTTTGTTTATTAATTCATTCATGGATTAATTAATTAATATGTTATACATATTTCATGAAATGTCTCTCATATATATGAGAGAGATTTTATCTCTGTTGTATTTATCAAGACTTGTTTATTCACTTGCACAGATTTTTATGTTGGTATTTTTTTTTTATAATAGACACTTCCCGAGCCCCCAGGGAGGGTGAAGTCCATGGGCAAGGTTATTTCTTCATGGAACGTGAAGCAATGGAAGAAGATATCCAAAATGAAAAATTTTTGGAACATGGTGAATTCAATGGCAACTTGTATGGCACACAAATAGAATCAATTTTCCAGGTGATCAGATCATCAAAAATGTGTGTTCTTGATATCAACCCAACAGTAAGTACAACAATTTATAATACTTCATCGAATAAAAATTGAATGAAAAATATTTTCAATATTGCATTTTGTGTGTGGATAGTGCAAGTAATCCCTTCAGCTTTCAAGATTCCCTTGTTTTGCCTGACATTCCATATATCTCTCGACCCCCCCCTCCAAAATAGGGAACTTAATCTTTTCATGCTTTGTTTCCTTGACACTTTTGCATAGGACCTCAAGATGAAAAGCTCCATAAAAGAGGTGTCTGATGGTTGCCAAAGACTTTTGCTTTTCACTGGGGCTCCAACACTGGACTCTGGTATTTATGAACAATACACTACCATCTTAGACACGAGTCAAATGATATAAAATCAATATATAGATTATAATAAATATAATGTAATGAAAAATCTTGAAATTAGAATGTTTCATTGATTATACATTGACTTGTGTAGTATGATGGTTAGCCTGTCTGCCTCATACATGGGTCCTGAGTTTGATTCCCAGTATGAGTGAATAGTGGGGAAAATTCTTCATAAGATGAATTTCCCCATGAACTCTGTAGCTGATTGAGTAAACTCTAAGCTGTGTGATTAGGGTGGAAGTATCCCTTTAGTGGACTTGCATCCCTACCAAAAGGGTTGTTTAATAAACTTATAGGAATAGAGTCCTGGTCTTGACCCAACTTGAGACTTGCAAGGGTTACTCAGCTGATGCATGCAACAGGATTTTGTCACTGGTCATTATAAACCATTATGAGTTTCACTGAAGAGACAGTGCATTACATTTTTTTTTTGTTGATTTGTAATTATCCCTCTCAACAAAGTCTTTTTTATTTCTAGTCACTGAAAATATTGAAAACCCCAGAGTTCATGCCTTACATTGTATTCATTGCTGCTCCTAATTCTGATGTGCTGAGAAAGATGTATGAGAATGGGAGGAGAGCCACCAATTACAAGGTGAGGGGTGTACAAAGGTTTCTTTTACTCTCTGTCTGTCTCTTTGTCTCCCCCCTGTCTGTCTCTTTGTCTCCCCCCTGTCTGTCTCTTTGTCTCCCCCCCCTGTCTGTCTCTTTGTCTCCCCCCCTGTCTGTCTCTTTATCTCCCCCCTGTCTGTCTCTTTATCTCCCCCCCCTGTCTGTCTCTTTATCTCCCCCCCCTGTCTGTCTCTTTATCTCCCCCCCCTGTCTGTCTCTTTATCTCCCCCCTGTCTGTCTCTTTATCTCCCCCCTGTCTGTCTCTTTATCTCCCCCCCTGTCTGTCTCTTTATCTCCCCCCCTGTCTGTCTCTTTATCTCCCCCCCTGTCTGTCTCTTTATCTCCCCCCCCCTGTCTGTCTCTTTATCTCCCCCCCTGTCTGTCTATTTATCTCCCCCCCTGTCTGTCTATTTATCTCCCCCCCTGTCTGTCTATTTATCTCCCCCCCTGTCTGTCTCTTTATCTCCCCCCTGTCTGTCTCTTTATCTCCCCCCTGTCTGTCTCTTTATCTCCCCCCTATCTGTCTCTTTATCTCCCCCCTGTCTGTCTCTTTATCCCCCCCTGTCTGTCTCTTTATCCCCCCCTGTCTGTCTCTTTATCCCCCCTGTCTGTCTCTTTATCCCCCCTGTCTGTCTCTTTATCCCCCCCTGTCTGTCTCTTTATCCCCCCCCCTGTCTGTCTCTTTATCCCCCCCCTGTCTGTCTCTTTATCCCCCCCCTGTCTGTCTCTTTATCCCCCCCTGTCTGTCTCTTTATCCCCCCCCCCGTCTGTCTCTTTATCCCCCCCCCGTCTGTCTCTTTATCCCCCCCCCGTCTGTCTCTTTATCCCCCCCCCGTCTGTCTCTTTATCCCCCCCCCGTCTGTCTCTTTATCCCCCCCCCGTCTGTCTCTTTATCCCCCCCCCGTCTGTCTCTTTATCCCCTCCCGTCTGTCTCTTTATCCCCCCCCCGTCTGTCTCTTTGTCTCCCCCCCCCGTCTGTCTCTTTGTCTCCCCCCCCCGTCTGTCTCTTTGTCTCCCCCCCCCGTCTGTCTCTTTGTCTCCCCCCCCCGTCTGTCTCTTTGTCTCCCCCCCTGTCTGTCTCTTTGTCTCCCCCCCTGTCTGTCTCTTTGTCTCCCCCCTGTCTGTCTCTTTGTCTCTTTGTCTCCCCCCCTCCTGTCTGTCTGTCTCTTTGTCCCCCCCTCCTGTCTGTCTGTCTCTTTGTCCCCCCCTCCTGTCTGTCTGTCTCTTTGTCTCCCCCCCTCCTGTCTGTCTGTCTCTTTGTCTCCCCCCCTCCTGTCTGTCTGTCTCTTTGTCTCCCCCCCTCCTGTCTGTCTGTCTCTTTGTCTCCCCCCCTCCTGTCTGTCTGTCTCTTTGTCTCCCCCCCTCCTGTCTGTCTGTCTCTTTGTCTCCCCCCCTCCTGTCTGTCTGTCTCTTTGTCTCCCCCCCTCCTGTCTGTCTGTCTCTTTGTCTCCCCCCCTCCTGTCTGTCTGTCTCTTTGTCTCCCCCTTGTCTGTCCGCCTCTTTGTCTCCCCCCCTCCTGTCTGTCTGTCTCTTTGTCTCTCCCCCTTGTCTGTCCGCCTCTTTGTCTCCCCCTTGTCTGTCCGCCTCTTTGTCTCCCCCTTGTCTGTCTCTTTTAGAAATTAATTTTTTTTCCTCTTTTTTTTCTTTTACCAGAGAGGAGGAAGACCAGCAGAAGTAAAGTCGGTATGTACACGATTCAATTATCCTTATCCTTATTCTGTTCTTCTGAAGATTTATTTTTGGCTTACATAGTTGATAGAGTTAGTGAAAAGCTACTCAATTATTTTGTCATTCAATATCTGTAAATATGAACAGCAGGTAAAACACTTTCCCCATATAGCATCTCAGTTCTAACAAAAGAATCTTTTTTTTCAATGATCCTCCTCTGATAACATGCCTTCTCTAAAATTCTTTAGGTTTGATAATCACGTATTCAGTAAAAGCACAAATTATGGTTTCCTTATTTCTGAACCTTTTATTACGATTATGAAGTTCTAAATGCTCGAAAAGATGATTATCTGTAAGAAAAATGAATGCCACCATACTTGATGTCCTAATTCTCTTGGTGTGGGGTCAGACACCAAGACACACACTCAAACATATACCCACAGAGAAATTTCTTAAATTTTAGTAAAGATACTGCTATTTACATGAAGTTATTCAGTCAAGAAAGGTTTGAATAGTTCAACTGTTGGAAAAATTGATTCTATATGAACTGAACGAAATGCTCTCTGACAATTCCCCATATGTATGTGTATATATATATATATATATATATATATATATATATATATATAATGATTAATAAATGTGTCATCCACAAACAGCTGTTGCATTGTATTACAAGTCTTCAGTGTGGCCATAGACTATCCAATATCCCATCCAGTACCATGAGGCCAGAGGCTGGCATTTTACCCTGCCGTACACAGAACTGGATGGTCAGTAGGACTGAATTTAAGCGATATATTTACTTACACATAATTCCTCATCCACCAGAGTGGTCCATTCCGGAGTTGAAAGAGCATTGCTATAGTAACTTATAATGGACAAGTTGCCCTACCTAAAGAGTGCTCAACCCTGAAAAAGGAAGCATTTTATGTTATATCATATCATATATTATGTATATCATATCATATATTATGTATATCATATCATATATTATGTATATCATATCATATATTATGTATATCATATCATATATTATGTATATCATATCATATATTATGTATATTATATCATATATTATGTATATTATATCGTATCATACCATATCATATCATATTATATCATATATTATATATATCATATATTATATATATATATATCATATATTATATATATATCATATATATATATTATATATATATATATCATATATTATATATATATATATATCATTATATATATATATATCATATATTATATATATATATATCATATATTATATATATATATATCATATATTATATATATATATATCATATATTATATATATATATCATATATTATATATATATATCATATATTATATATATATATATCATATATTATATATATATCATATATCATATATTATATATATATCATATATTATATATATATCATATATTATATATATATCATATATTATATATATATCATATATATATATTATATATATATCATATATTATATATATATCATATATTATATATATATATATCATATATTATATATATATCATATTATATATATATATCATATTATATATATATATCATATTATATATATATATCATATTATATATATATATCATATTATATATATATATCATATATATATATATATATCATATATTATATGTATATATCATATATTATATGTATATATCATATATTATATGTATATATCATATATTATATGTATATATCATATATATATATATCATATATTATATGTATATATCATATATGTATATATCATATATTATATGTATATATCATATATTATGTATATATCATATATTATATATATATCATATATTATATATATATCATATATTATGTATATATCATATATTATATATATCATATATATATATCATATATTATATATATCATATATATATATATCATATATTATATATATATTATATATATATCATCTATATATATATATATATATATATCATATATTATATATATATATCATATATTATATATATATATATCATATATTATATATATATATATCATATATTATATATATATATCATATATTATATATATATATATCATATATTATATATATATCATATATTATATATATATCATATATTATATATATATCATATATTATATATATATATATCATATATTATATATATATATGTCATATATTATATATATATCATATATATATATATATATGTCATATATTATATATATATCATATATATATATATATATGTCATATATTATATATATATCATATATATATATATATATGTCATATATTATATATATATCATATATATATATATATATATGTCATATATTATATATATATCATATATATATATATATATATATCATATATTATATGTATATATATCATATATATATATCATATATTATATATATATCTATATCATATATTATATATATATATCATATATTATATATATATCTATATCATATATTATATATATATCTATATCATATATTATATATATATATCATATATTATATATATATCATATATAAATCATATATTATATATATATATATATCATATATTATATATATATATTATATATATCATATATTATATATATATATATATATTATATATATATATATCATATATATATATATATATATATCATATATTATATATATATATATCATATATTATATATATATATATATCATATATTATATATATATCATATATTATATATTATATATATATCATATATTCTATCCTATTACTTATACATTATATCATATCATATTATGTATGTTATATCATACATAATATATTTTATATTACATCATAAAATGAAATATTTAATCTATTTTCAGGAAGAAGATTTCCTCGAGATGGTGGAGGAAAGCATGCAGATTGAACAGGTCTACAAAAGCTATTTTGATCTGACCATCATCAATGATGACTTCAACGAGTCATTTGAGACACTCCGCCGAGCTGTTGACGAACTGAGCCATGAAACACAATGGGTACCCCTCAGCTGGGTCTACTAGTCCTCTTCACTGCGACTACTCATTTCTTACCCCCCTCCCCCGACTTATTCTTTCTTTTTCTCAATTTCATTGGTTGGACATCATTTTATACCTACGCCAAATGCCGCAGATACACTTACACACACACACATGGCAGCCATGTTTGTTCTATCTTTAACCGGTCAAGAGCGAAAAAGAGTTGTAATTTTTAAATGGGTACTAAATTTTATTTAAGTTCTACATGGGTCTCTTTCAAAATTTTTTCTGGGCTGATTGAATAATAATAACCAAATCTTGATATACAGCTACATATATATATATATATTTATATATAAGTCATTATATACATAGTTGGATACTTTTTCTTCATTGACCAAGATCAGAGGAAAAGTAGAACAAGAAGAATTGCCCTAGAAAAATAAAACTAAGCAAACATTTTTTTCGTTTCTTCTTTTTAGATTCTTAAATCACATTTCATTCTTTTAGCAATTCAACCTATTCGCTTTGAAATTCAACGAAAAAAAAAAATGAAATCTACAAATTTTTATGTATAGTTTCAAACTTTTACTTTTCATACACAATACGAATAATGTTGACTAATTCTGCTCAAATCAAAGATGTAATGGTTTGAAGAAAGACAATAAAACAATAATAATACTTTTTTTATACTTCATTGTGTTGTGTAGAGGTTCAACTAAGTATTAATTATTCATTTATTTTGGGGCTGTAGATAATCTGGCTATAAATGAATCTCAAGTCCCAAGAACAAAAACTCCAGCCTGAAACATAAGTACACGTCTCTCATAAATGAAATCTATCTAATCAACCCAGATTATTTCATGTATTAGATTTTCATTTTCTTCCTTCTGTCTCTCTCCTAAAAATCCCAGCTTTTGAAAAGACCCATTAATGGTAGTATGGTTCATAAAAATGAGAAGTGGTGAATTCCGCCATGTATACATTTTTCCACGTATTTTATTTTTCGACTCTTATCTTCACAATGTTTTTAAGCAAATGGAGATGTTGGTCAAAAAATGCTACATCTGAATTATTCCATGTTTTATTTCAAACAACTTTGTCTTCGTGACGGTTAGAGACAATTCTTTTTGTACAGAATTAGTGATCGTAGGTTCTGAGGAATCTTAGCCGATCATACTTCTGAACATTGAAATCCTTAAAGATCAGAATATTCAAAGGCTAAAATCCCCAGAACCGTAATTTCCATTAGAAAAAGGCTATATTTAGGTGTGCTGGTTGTTTATAGAGATCGTTCTTTACTTAATACTTGTTAATCTTTCTTGTTGTATTCCTCACAACTCAATGGAATACAAAAGGGATTCTGGTCTTTTTGGATTCAATCTTCGGAATCCTGTCTTCGGGGATCCTGATCCAAACTTGTTTTGGGTTCTGTCTGATAGGACTCCAACTCATGGCTCTAATGATACTTTCTTTAACTGATTCATTATCATTCCAAGAATTGGTTGGACTATCAATCTCATTCTGAACATTTCGGCTGATCCATTCTACAGCCTTCCTCAGGTGTTAAATGTGAATGGAAAGAGAGGTCTGTTTTTTTTTGTTTTTTTTTTTTCTTTCTTTCTTTCAGGTTGTGTCTACCAATACTGTGAAACAAAAAAACAATAATACAATCAACTCTTGGAATATGGCCTGTAGTAGAGGATGAACATAAAGTCTCTATCTATTTTATTAAACTGTTTTAAATAAAAATCAATAAGGACTTTATGGACACCCTTTATTTCTTTTCTTTTTTTTTTTCTTCCGAGAGCTTCTTCTTCACTTTACTTTTGACCTTTTGAAAAAAAAAATTTAAAAAAAACTTTTTAAAAATAAAAGGGATTCTCCCTCAATTTTCTGCGGAAGGATTTTTTGTAAGCTTAAAACCGGATGTTGGATTGGGCAGGTTTATTTGTTGCCTGGGCACCACCACTTTGTTTACCCTTGCTCAGCCATCACTGGACTGACTGCAGGTGAGGTGGGGGCATTTCCCTTCCTACTATGAGCCTGCATCCAGGGTACACCTCCTTGTTTTGATGTATAATTCCTCAGGATTGGATCAAGTTTCTAGGAGTTGTGTCAAGGGTAAAAATGGGTTCTGTTTGTCTCTTTGACATAAAACGGTGGTGACCCTCCTAAAGAAGGCTTGATGCGGGGGTCGAGGTGAAAGGTTGTGTATTTGGTTAGTTTTGATAAAATGGAAAGAAACGGACCCAGTATAAATGATCATGTAGTTTCTGTTTGATTCATATTAATCGGCCATTTTCTGCTGGTTTAGGGAATAAATCCACCGACCCGAACCCCCTGCACTTAACCTATATTTGTTGGGCTTGTCTGATCAGTTGAATAGTCATTTTTTCATTGATCTTATTTGTATATACGATTTGGACGTAGGGTTGCCATATCTGAACATTCAAAGAGGACGTTCCCGACGGATACTCCTTTCCCGTCTGAGGTACACGCTGGTACTATATAACTGTGGAACAGCCACGAGAGATAATTTTGCAAGCTTTTGTAGAATTTTGAAAATAACATCCAGATGAAGATTCTGTGACTGGAACGGTGTGAATGTATCGGGAAAGGGATGTGAAAGTATGGCAACCCTATTTTAATACCTCCCCACCCCCTTCCAATGAATACTTCCCCCCCACCCTCTCTAATCAATACTTTAATGTTCTCTCCGTACAATTCCTGCCCCAGAAACAGATTTGGTGCCAATAACAACTGCAGCCGTAAAATTACATTCTTCACATCGAAAAAAAATCACTTCCTGTTTTTCGTAAGGAAACTAGTTTCGTAGAAAAAGAAAAAAATCCAAAAAAAAAAAAAATTATGGTTTTAAATAAAATTCTAGCAAATGAATTTTTCTTTTTAAATTTTAAATAACCCAATTCATAGACTTTCTAAGAATGTTTAAAGCAACTGATTTACATCTTTCTTTTTTTTTTCTTTTTTTCTTTTTTTTTTTTCTTAAGGTGGGGGGGATCTGTTGATTACAAAAAATTCTAATCTCATGACAATTTTTTGCTTACAAACTATTATCATATTCTTTGTTTGCGCAAACTGATAGAAATAAGTGACTCAAAAGTTCTTGTATATATTTTTAACTAAACCAATAGTTCCGACTAATGTTCCCACTGACTTTTTGTTATCGGTGTGTGCAAAAAATCTTATGTTGTGCAGATTTTTTTTTCAAGTGACAAATCTATGTGCGCACTTTTAAATTCAACATAGGGAATCTAAACAAAAAAAACTCAGTAAGCTATCTATAGAATTTGAAATCTTTTGTGCACACATTAATTTCTTTTGTGCCCTGATCACAAAATGTATGTGCGTATGTACAGCTTAGAAGGAACTATGGTTCGGACTATGAACAAGTCAGGGCTGTTTGGTAGCTAAGGTAGTTGAATATTTCTCACTGGAGAGGTGATGTACAAGCTTAAATGCTGATTTTCTAAGCAAGCAGATTCTTGTGTTGTGCTAATTTTCTAGATCTCTGTGCAGGTCTAAACGTTATCCAGATATCTCAGCCTTGATACTCAACCATTGGGTCGACAAATAGGTTAAATGGGGTATTTCTGCTCAAATTAAAATTATGGTCTTTTTATGAAAAGAAAGAGCGAATGAAAGTATTCCAACTTGTTTCTTGAAGAACGCTGTCAGATTTTTATAAAACATTTGCTTTAGAAACATTTGGTATCAAGAAGGCCAGAAATGAACTCTAAGAATCAAAGCTGCAAAACCGTGTCAGCTTACCAAGTTATAATTATAAATTTGGTTCAGTTACCGTCTCTGCAGGCATATAAGTTGACTTTTTATGCATAAATATCTCCCCTCCCCTAGGGGACCACATTATGCTCATTTAGACAATCTAGAGTGGGGCCGCCTTATTTTGAAAAGTCAACTTATTCAGCAAATATAGGTTTAAATCTGAATTAACTTGGCAGAATTTCAGGTCAACTTATATGCTAGTAAAGACTGTATTTCAGTTTGTTACTTAGATTCATGTAACTGCTTATATTGACAGTGGAATACTTCAATGAATAGAATTAAAGATAATGGAATTCTCCTGTGAACTATATGGGAGAGGATAAAAAAAAAAGAATTTCACCGAATGGTTAGTGGATAATTTCAATCTAAGAATTATTACCGTTCATAAATTATATGGATTTAAAGAGTTAAGATAAAAATGACCACCATTTTAATTTTCTACTGTCTGATGAATTTACGTCTCGTTTTTCTGCAAATATGTCTGAAATGCACCACAAAGTTGCCTTTTAAAAATATATACATGCACACACACACACTATCAAATTGGCAAATATTTTACCTATCCATGCATACACACACGTGTATATACATTTGTACAGCCATGTGTACATACGCCTTTACACACACACATATGTATACATGCCTGGGCTTGTGTATATAGATAATTTAATTTTCAAAGAGTATTTTGAACAATTGGACTCTTTCTTGTTGTTTGGATTGTCCAAAATGTATTGACACATTCTACAGCCTTCTTAAGGTTTACTATCCGAATGTGATGGTAAACTGGAATTTCGTTTTTTCCAATAGTCATAACGGAGGATTCTGGAGTTTTCCCCCTATCACCATTCTTTGTTAGGCTTGGATTACCATCCATAGTCCCCCGTTGACTATCAGAAGCCATTTTGAATTGAACTTTGCACTTATCCGATTTATATATTCAGCTAATCTGTTAATCTATACAGCTGCTTAGCTTTGATCGGCCAAAAAATTAATAATAAAAATGATAGAGTCCAGTTGTCGAAGCACTTTGATTATTAATGACCCTTCTCAAAACTATAGACAATAATTTAATTTTGTTTTTATGTCTTTTTTTTTTTTTCTCTCTATAAAAGCAATTTTAGATTATTGTCGTAAAATGTGCCAAAAATCTACAGCTATGCTTTGCTTAGAGAGTTAGCCTAAAGAGCACCCCAAGCAGTACTTCACAATACCACCAGACTTAGTCGCAATTCTCTTTCCATGGAAGGTAATGTTGTGCTATGTCATTATATCACAACTGGTCCTGAAAAGAAAGCAAGGAATGGGGGGGGAGATAATTATTAGTTTGAGATTCGCTACATTCATAATACAAAAAAAAATGTATTTTTGTTGCTTAATAAATATGTACCCACCCCCATCAAATGTTGCGGGGAAGAAAAAATAATATAAAATCAGTTGCACAATTTTTTTGTTATACAATCTGGCAAATATTTTGTGTTTATAAATATTGAATAAGGCAAAGTTCTTCTTCATTGTCTGTATACCATTTATTGCGTCTCATTCGTCCGAATCTCCAATTCCCCTGTCTCCATTGCACTATTTCTGTTCTGGGGTCAACAAAATCATATCTATGGTTCACCACGAAGCGATTGAAAGCTGCCACATTCAACTCCTCCGTTGAGTAACTCTACATACAATTCTGAATAGACAAGGGATACGTTCTCGAGGAATCCACTGATAGCATTAAGAAGCATTACCATAGTCTGATAGTGTGAGAGAGAAAAAAAAAATGAGAATAGCAACCTGAGGAGTCAACACGTAGATAGAGGAATGGATGGGGTGATCAACTAAATTGAGGAACGAGGTGCAATGAGTGGCGTACAGATCACGAAAAAAGTGCCCGAAGCAACAATTGAGTTTCATATAGGAACATTTTTGTATTATGGAAAATGAAGTTTTCAAATCATTTAATGGCAAGTTAATGTTGAAAATCTATAAGTACCACAAAAGAGTGGAACAATCTGTTTAGTGTTTCTTCATGGATATATATATATTTAAAATGCTTATCCTCCCCTACTTGTTATTCTCCTCTCCTTTAGTAAAATAATGTTTAATGGTCTCCCCTCTTAATCTATAAACCACTTCCATTGACTTGGTAGAGGGTTGGGAATCTAGATTAAAGGTTCCTCGTCCAAAAATGGGAATCTTTATAACATTAAAAAAAAAAACTGAGCTTGGTATCCTGGTATTTGCTCGCTGACCAGACGAAATCCCTTTTCAGGATTGATCTCCCCCATGAGCCATAGGTTGCCTACCCCTGGTTTATAATAGCCCCATCTTGAAAAGAGGGGGGACAAATTAAACAAAAAATAGAATAAATCGTAGAATTTTGTACTTGGCAGTTTCATTTGAATTTCATTCAATTTTTTTTTTTTTCTTAGACTTTTTTTTTTTTTTTTTTTTTTTTTTTCTTGCTTCGTTTTTTTCTGCCGAATGTATTTTTTTGAACACCTTTTTTTGTTAGATTTCATCTTTCATCCCCTGACTACGTAAGACAAGTACAAAATCGTTCAGGGGAAGAAAAATATCATTGTACTGTTTATTCGACTTCGTTTCTCAATGTGGAAGGGTTAAAAAAAAAAATGTATTAAAAAAAAAAAAGTCAGTTTCAATTTTTATTAAAAGACGATATAATTTCCTAACTGTGTTTTTTGTTGATTATTTTGTGAAATGGTTACAAGAGATGGCTCAACAGCTACCCAAAATAGAACCAGTAAACACTCCAAATTGCTGCTGGCACTTAACACTAATACCCTTATTAAAGGCATGAATCCACTTCTCCCTACACTTTTAACCTTATAGAAATTATACTATCCCACATTTCTATTGGCAAACAGCTCTTATTTCAGCTGTGAGGCTGCTTGTGTTTAGTTAATGCTAATACCCTTAGGAAAGGTATGAATTCACTTCTCCTTACACACTAGAGATGCAAGGTAGTGTAACAGCTTGGAGAAAAGGCCGAATTGGCAAACAGAGGTCAAAATTCAGCTTTGGGCAGCTCATGTTCACTTTGCAGTTTTAAAACCCTTGAGAAA
Source organism: Thysanoteuthis rhombus (assembly GCA_963457665.1). Lineage (NCBI taxonomy): Eukaryota > Metazoa > Mollusca > Cephalopoda > Oegopsida > Thysanoteuthidae > Thysanoteuthis > Thysanoteuthis major. The sequence goes on from OY735229.1 coordinate 4,602,658, forward strand.
GGCATGAAACGGATCCAAAATGTTGAGGTTTTTTCATTAGTCCTTGCAAAGAGAACTAAAATACCCCTGAACCTGAATTGACATAACTAAAAATAGGGGGGGGGGCTCTACATACTTTTTTTTTTTTTTTTTTTTTTTTTCTGATTCTAAACTTTTGACTGCATTTACCGATTCTTCACATAAAGCTGCATAAATATGACAATTTGATTGATCAGGAACCCTGACTGAACATGTACACGACTGACTGTTTGGCAGAAAGGTTGAAATGCTTCAATTCTCCGAGATCAAATTGTTCCACAATCCTTTTCTTCCTAAGCAAAGAATACTAAAGATACCAACCATCCCAGAGACTTTGACTCCAAGAAAAGCTATATCCAAAGGAGAAGTTGGAAAATGTGGTATGGCAGACCATATCTAGGAGAGTGAGGGATCACACCACCTTTTCTGGGATGAGATTTAAGTAATAGATAGAAAGTATTGCTTGAAGGTGAGAAGATTGGAAGGAGCTGATTATTTAGGCCTTGCAGATGAATTTATCTGGCGAGCGTGAATTTCTTGGTGAGGGAAGGTTTGGGTAGGTACTATATGTACCTATTTATTAGTATGTATTACTGCCACCAACTCTATCATATCACACTGAAGACTACACCGCAAGAGAGAGAGTGGAATACGAAATATGGAAGCGCAGTCACTGCTGTACATTCCCCCCTTCCACCAGTACGCCAACCCCAAACCCACTATGAGAAAAAAAAAAGGAACAGACAAAAGAATTATTTGTTGAAGAGTAAAGCACTGCCTTCCACCATCACGGCAACCCCAAACCCACTGCAAAAAATGGTCGGGGAGGGGTGACAGGCAAAATATTATTTTGCTAACGCTGAATTTAAAAGTATTCAAAAATTGATGCTAATGATTGAGAGAGGCTGGGAAAGGAGAGGGGAAGTTGAGAAAACAATTTACACCGGAAGCAAAGAAGATTTTTTTTTTTTAAGAAAGAAATTACGGAAGAGGAATGAAATATAGAGATGAGGAATCCTAGTAGAGGAAAAAAAAATGAAAGATTTGGCCTGCTTGATTGAAATAAAAAAAGAATTCATCTTCCTGTACAATATCATCCCGAAACTACGTGTCCAATTTAGTCGTTCCTGTAAAATGGGATTTGCAAACCGTAGCAAAACGAGTCGACCTAAGTCGGGTTTTAAAAGTGGGAGTGAATTAGTCATCAGTTTTTGCGCACGTCATTGTATTACTGTTATTCGTGCTTGATGACGGTTTCTGGTCCGGTCATTGTCATCCGTCATTGTTGTTACATACGAGAACGAAGTCAAAGCTCTAAAGGAGGAGATTGACAAAAAAGAAAGCGAGTACAGCGTTGAAACTGACGATGAATAGAAGTCGTGATGGAATGACGTGTAAAATAATTACATTTTATTTTATCTTATCAAGTTGAATATATTTTTTCAATTGGAATTTCCACAGTTTCAGCTAGTAAAATATGAAATCAACTGTTACATGCATTTGCTGTCGGGATTGGCTTGACCCATTTGCGATTCCTGTAACATATATATCCTGAGATATCTGACTGCTGATTATATATATATATATATATATATATATATATATATATATATATATATATATATAAGAAAAATTACATTAACAGATAATGAGAAATAAATGACTGAAGTGACACGAAAACAAAAATTTGAGCAAGTTTTTAATTTGTTTAGTGTGTAAAGCTTATATGTGTGTGTGTATTCATAAATGTGTATACATATATATATATATATATATATGTGTGTGTGTATATATACATATATATATACATACATATATACATATACATATACATACATATGTATATATATATATATATATATATATTGATCTCTTGTAGAGGTCCACTGGGACGCACATGTCATGAAAAATTAAATTTTCGAGATTTTCCCAGCATTCAACACCGCAGACAATGACGTCATCACTGTACGAGACCAACTCATAAATTAGTTTGCATAACATGGAAGCCATGTTAGGAAAGTGATCTGATTCGGTGTTTTTCTGTCTCGGTACAAATGTCTAATGGGACAAATGTATCCCATCAAGATTTTGGTTCTTCAAGACATGAAGAGTTTTTGATTTGATAAAAGGATAGTTTTCTCTGTTTATTAGATAACAATTAATCCGTTTTGGGCTTTTCTATACCCTTATAAAGATTCGAGCATTGAGCTCCTTTATAGGTTAATCTTGATAAGGTCAAATGGTCGGTCTGATAAGTATGTTTACTACCATTTTTTGTGTTCGTCAACGTTTTCTGATTTGTTTTGATCGAGAAGAAGATAAATCCTCTTTCTTTCAATAAGGATTGTACAGCTGAAGAAGGCTGCGGAATGGATCGGCAGAATTTTTGTCGTAACAGCAGAAGAGAATTAGATAGATTGGCTAGACTACACTTGAATAATAGAGACTCCTCTCAAAATTACAAAAAAATAAAAGATAATCTGTGTTCTGTTAACAATAAACAGATTCGTGTTTAGTTAATTCATCTAATACAGCATTTATTTTATTATGATCTGATCTCTGTATATTTCTGTGTTCGTCACCGCAACACAGCAAAAAATGCTCATCATAGCGCACGAAGAGAACGAAGAGAATTCCAGACCATGAAATTAATTATAAATTTACTAATAAATGTCTCTCCAGGGGAGATTACTCTAAGTCTATTAAGAGCTGATTATAGGTTCTTCATAAGAAAATAAGAGTAATAAGTAAATACAACAATATCTCGATTGACGATAGGATTATTTTCCACATTTCTATTTTGGTATCAAAATCTATTCATATAAAAGTATGAGCTATTTAATTGTGCAAAAGGAATTTGGAAAATGGGCCAGTGCCGTGGAGTAGCGGTAAATTCTCCGACTCTGAACAAGCGATAGAATCGCAACTGGATCCAGGGTTCAAGATCCACCTTCCCCCAATGTATTTTCGTTTCTTTACCGCTAAAAAAGTTAGCTTTGTAAGTGTGCAAAAGTCTCTGCAGGCCGGGTTGTTACTGTGGATTTCTCCTGCTGTGAACTAGCAATATAGTCCTAAGGTAATGCAGGAGTTCAAATTCTGCTGAAGTGTTTCTAGTTCGTTTGTTTTGGCTCACTGCAAAAAATGTGTAAGTGTACAAAAGATTACATAAAATAGGCCGTTATCTTCGAGTCGTAGTAAGGTCTCTGGTCATGACCAAAAGAAGGGGTTTCGAGTACAGCCGATGTATCGATATTTTCTTCACCACAAAAAATGTGAGCTTTGTAACTATGCAAAGGGTAACGGAATATGGTCTGTCGTTGTGGAGTAGCGGTAAGTTCTTCAGCTCCGACTATAGGTGTCAGTTATAACGGAATGTGGGGTTCGATTTCCAGGCTAAGCTTACTTTACCGTAAAAAAATCGTGTGTTATGTAAGAGTGGTAAAAGTTATAACTTGTTTTAATTTTATGCAACCGTTTCCACATTTAACATTTACGTAGGTAAGTAAAACGAAAGTATCTCCACCAAAATTGAACCCAGCGTCCCACCCATCTCCAAGACACTTGGATGGCTATTTTTTGGCTAAGTGAAGATAAACGGAACCACCTCAGCGGGATTTGAACCACTGACTGTATTATCGATCTTTGTCAAAGCTGGAGAACTTACCACAACTCCACGGCAAAGCCCCATATTATACACCCTTCCGAACAGTTAGATAGGTCACATTTTAGGCCGTAAAGAAAAAGCAGAGCTTGAACCCTGTATTCAAGTTTAAAATTTGACCAAAGCGGTAAGACATACCACTACTCCACGGAAACAGACGGCTTAATGAACATTTCTTTGTCTATATATATTTAAACTTCTCATTTTAATTAGGCTTTGCTTGAGCAAAGGGGAGGATCCAGACCCATGCTCCCCGAATCGGCGCCTGAAATCTACAAATACTGGAAACCACTGTATTTACTAAACTTGACGCGGAGCCCCTACAGTGGGGTAGAGATACCCAGGGTGTTGTGATATTGGCTTGCTAACTATTTCTTTATATAACGGGTGGACACCCTGGGGATTTCTTTCATAGAAATTAACATTAACTTGACACTTGGAATGAAACATCATGTGGTGACAGCGGTGAATCCAGTAAATGGCGTGGGGGGGGGGACAAAGAGAAAGAAAGTAGGTTAGTATCATTCTTTATGTAACCAGTCAATGGTGTGTACATCCTGTTATTCAAGATCTCTAATTTCAAACCCTTCAAGAAAAAAAAATATCTCAACTGAGGAAGGTTTACCCATTGAATTAAATTTAAACAGTTGGGAAAAAAGACACTGGAAGGAGGGGTAGGGGGAGGAATACTCTTGGAATGAGTGCTCAGTGGATAGACCGTAGGACTGTGGGACACAATTTGCAAAAGGTCTTTATCCATATCCTCACTGAATAATATAGAAGAGAGCTCACAGGTGTATTAACAGGTACTCTGAGAGGTAGGGGCAGCTGGTTCTTTGCACAGCGGTCCCCGAAGGACTAAAGGGGCTTCTCAAGAGTTGGACTTCTAATGCTCACTCCACTCCCCCCCCCCCTTCCACTACAAGAGGCCACTCCAAGACAGGGTGGCCAATTTAGATGTGATTTTTCAATTTTTAGATTCTGGAAGTCTCTCTCAAATTGGAAGAATTTTAAAAAAAGAAACATCTCAATTGGTAACACTGGACTTCAAAACATGAAAAAAATTTTTAAATCTAACTATTGTCAACACTGGACTCACAAATTCGGGGAAAAAAACATCAGAAATGGCCACACAGCCCAGGAATTTACAGATCCAGAAAACAACAGGAATGAGATAACATCGCAGTAGGGATGGCTTCACAGAAGAAAAATAACCCCATAAATTCCCCAAATCTAAAAACACATTTAAAAACCAGCTGAAAAACGAATCCCTGCACTAATTTGATTTATAAATTTACTTACTAATCTGTGTCGAAAATCTTAATTCACTTAGTTGATTAGTCGAAACTAGTTAGGACCTAGGTCATTGAGACGCAGAATAGGGAACGTCAACCAAAGAAGGACATAACACCAGAAAACAAACTGGTAACTATTGTACTAGTTGAGGTATGTGGATGACTAAAGGACGAGAGTGCTTGTATAGTGTGTGTGTGCGAACGAAAACAGCTTCACAGCGCCTCATCGAATTCTTCTTCGGGGCCCTGGGCATAAATGCAAGGGGTTGAGTTGTCCTCGCGCAAAGCACAATACATGGGGGAGGGGCACAAAGCACGATATTTGGGGATTGGAGACAAAAGCACACATAAGACAAGTGGTAGGAGTGGAAAGAAGTGCGTAAAAAGCGCAAGTGTGTGTGTATGTGTGTATGGGGGGGGGTGACACGAACGAGACAGTGAAAGAAATCGGCGAATTGATTCTGAAATTCCAAAGAACATTGATCCCCCCCTCTACCCATGGTGTCCGTGGTGGAGGGGGAGCAAAAGGGGCATTTGCGCCTTCTGGATCAGGCCTTTTCATCGACGGCATGGGTTTTAGAAGTTAGAATCTTATTGTCAACAAACGATAACGGAACAGCACAATCGTTTTATGAAACCCCAACTTAATGTTCCCATATAGAAAGGAAAGGAAGAAGAAGGAGAAGGAGAAGAAGAAGAAAAAGAAGAAGAAGATTATCATTATTATTATTATTAATATTATTATTATTATTATTATTATTAATAATAATAATAATAATAATAATAATAATAATAATAATAATAATAATCATCATCATCATCAGCAGCAGCAGCAGCAGCAGCAGCAACTGGTACTCACGCCATCATGTCAACCCAGGGTCAGGTTATGCGTCTCTGTCAATGGCTAAGTGCACCATCAGACATCTGGATCATGCAGTGGGTCGGACTTTCTAACACTACAAATGGCGGTGGAATGCCTATCGTGTAACAGGGTTGCCACTAAGATATATTTTGAATATAACTTTCTGTCCTCACCTCACCGAAAAGTGATAACGGACGCCCCCACCTCTCTCATATGTTCACCTGATTAACAATCAATTCAACAGATGTAGAAAATCTTCTCAAGGTTAATTCTTCATTTACCAAACCAATGTAGTTGCATTTTAGAGCCTTAAACTTATTGCGCGCTCTCTTTTTCAACTGGAGGCTCCCCATATGGTGTTCATTTTTTACGCTTGGCTTACTAATTGGATCTTTCCAACACATGATTATTAGCGGTCAGAAATTCTCGGCCTATAAGACGGCCAGTGCGTTGGTATTGAGAACCAACTATTAACTTTTGCAGATTGTCAGTAAAGATCGAAATGTGTTACGAAAATAATCTTTCCTAGTTGGAGGAGGAAACTTACTAAAGGTAAATCTGTAACTAATACCGGTGTTAATCCTTTACAGAGATTCTTGAAAATCAGTCTATTACCAGAAGCGGCATGTGGGGCCCGCAGACCCCGCAACTGCGAAGGTGTCAGAGTTCTGAGGGCGCAATCAGATGAGCCCTGAAAAATCTCAAAAAATTATAATCTTGGAAGATCTTTTTTTTTTAAATTGCAGGGGAATGACGTCTGACTTATCACCGCCAATATCTGAGACACATTTTCTACTCTTCCCTCAGTTCTAAACGTGTATGAGATGACAGATAGGTAGACAAATCGGTTGATCTCAAAGGACGTATGTGCCATAGAAAAGTGGTCTAAAAGAAAAAACCTTATGAACAAAATAGAATCATCATCATCATCATCATCATCATCATCATCATCTTAGTTGAAGTGCTAATAGATAACAAATATATTCAAACTAGCATAGCACCCGTTGATGTTATCAATGGATAGGTTATTATTTCAAAATATTTCTATTTTCATTCATCGTTTTAAAAATATCTATATTCTCAAAGAAGGCTTGATTTTTAAAATATCCAAACATAAAACATAAAATGTTCATCTAACTCTTCAGAATGACGTTTTTACCCAGTTGGTGCCTAAAAGAAACATTTGATGTTCAAACAAAAGCCGATTTGAGCTTTAATGTGCTACCCTTACAAACCAACAAAAAGCTTCAACAGACTGTTACGTTAGCTGTACTTTTTTCATCATCATCATCATCATCATCACCATCAGCATCATCATCATCATCAGTCTTTTCACTTCCGTCGTTAGACACAGATCTTCCCCAGGATTCGCCACATTTCTCTATCATGAGCGTCGCGGAGCCAGTATTTCCTGAATCCGTCCTGTTCATCTGTCCATCTTGTGTTCTGTCGGCTTTAAAGGGACAAGAGGAAGAGAGTAAAATCTATCATGGCGATACTTAAATGTGAACAGGCAAACATACCACATACAAACATACCAACCAATTTTGTGACAGTGATATTTATGGGCATAAATGTCCTAATGATTGCAACAAGAAAAACAGGGACATTCAAAAGACCATGGTGTGTGTGTGTAACTTTTCATGGCATTTTATCATTAGAGGATTGTTGGGAAAAGGTAATGGTTCATATTTTTATTAAATTTGTACCGTTTAACGGTTTACTCAGTCTTTCATTCAACTATTCAGAAAAAGATATTTCATATGTAACAATCTAATAGTATTTACAAGTAATTGGATGAACTTGTTGAGAACAAAGATCCCTGCAATATATAAACAGGTGGGTTCCGGCTAATATGATCGTTTCGGGACCAATGATTTTGGACCCAATAACCGGTAAGTCCAATTAAACGAACAGTTTTTTTCATGCACAAAATACTAAAAAAAAATTTAATTCATGGGAAACAACTTGCATAAAAACCACAACTCAACCTCCTTTCCTTTCCTAATTTTACGTTCTTTTGGAAATTTGAGTTACGATCTAAAAATGTTTGAAAGTTATTTTGAGAACTACAAAACACATTTTTTTGTAATTCTCTTGAATTTTACTTTTTTAAAAATTAATGCAGCACATTGATCATAATAAACGAAGCAAATTAGCGATGATTAGATATATTTGAATCGGTTCTTACACGATGATTACATACGTTTGAATAGGTACTTGCAAGATAACCGTTGGTCCTATCAAGTAGAATCGAAAATAAAATCAGGAGACCACAGCAGACTATTACCTGTACAACGGCACCTCAAGTTAACAGACCATGACTTCACTACAGACGCTAAATTTACAAAAACATTGAAAACAGAAAAAAACTTGATTAATAACTCTACACAGACTCTTGAAGCGCACGAAGATAGATGGATTTTCAGACTGGAAACTATTTTCCCAAACGGTCTCAATAACAACCAGAAGCATCCTGAAAAGACATCTACACACACATATGTATGTGTGTGTTTTCAGGATGATTCAGTCTTTTAATGAAACTGTTTATATACATACATACATATGTATGTGTGTGTGTTTGTGTGTGTCTGTGTATGTGTGTGTGTGTGTTTTCAAGATGGTTCAGTTTGTTATCAAGACCGTTTGGGAAAATAGTTTCCAGTCTGAAAATCCATCTATCTTCGTGCGCTTCAAGAGTCTGTGTAGAGTTATTAATCAAGTTTTTTTCTATGTTTTCTACGATATATATCATACTTCTCATAAAATACCAGTAGCTATAAACAACATACTACATCTACATAAATATACGCTTTATACAAACATTCTTCCAGCTATAACAGTCCATTCAAATATTACGATACTTCGACAACTTTAGTATAAACAGGATGCGAATCAAACGCGCTCGAATTTCAGCTCGGACGGAATCGAACATTCTACAACGATCACCGCTATAGACACCGTACATAATTCTGTTTACTACGAATAATATTCTGTCCATAGCCCTACAACATTTAACAACCCCCACACATAGACATTTGGAATAAGGGTCCAAAAAGTCCATAAAACACCCCAGTGAAGACAGAAGGGTCCAATGACTCCACAAAAATATTTGCTGACCACAATGAGAAGAGAAAAGAGGATGAACATAACCCAATGAACCATTCACAACTTCTTCCTCTGACGATGACTATATAGTCGAAACCGGTTAAGGAATATGTATGAAAATAATATAAAATTATTTTTTACACTCACTCCTGGTCATGCACCTTATATATATATATAATAATTAATAATTGAGTCATCCACAGACAGCTGTTTCGTTGTATTACAAATCATCAGTGTGGCTATAGACTATCCATTATCCCATCCAGAACCATGAGGTAGGATCAGAACCTTCGCTTCAAACCCAAGGGCTGGCATTTTACCCCTGCCCTACGCAGAACTGGACCGTCAGTGAGATCGAATTTAAGCGATATATTCACTTACATACGATTCCCCATCCAGCAGAGTGTTCTATTCAAGAGTTGAAAAAGCATTGATATATATGACTAATTAGATACACCTTTTGTTTTCGCAGCAGCCAGCTTACAATTCTCCCTCCCACGCAGTAAGGGAGTTGGTACAGGTATTTATCTTGGAATATTTTCTCACCTCAATCAACTCTTCTCATTAAGAATTGGCATTTCTAAGAGATTCTTGGAGAAGAAAACATTTGGCAGATTCCATGAACATACGCCTTTATTTTCACAGGCCAACTTTTCACTTTCATTCTAACAACATCACACAGCAGGAAAGAAAGAAAGTATCTAAGTAAAAAGAGTGTTCAATGGTGGGCCCATCAGTAGCAAGTTTGTTTTTGGTTCTTGGCGTTCAAAACTAGATCAAAGAAATTGAAACTAACCATTTCTTCGCACCATATATTTGTCTTTTTATTTATAGCATAAAAGGAATAAACTTGGGGCTGCCTAAATCCAGGGCCTGTGAGAGGGGTGCAGGGGGCACAGCGGGGGCCCCAAAAGCTCTTTCTAAGTAATTTTTTCTGCATTGCAATGTAAAAGGATGTTTCGATGTGAATTCTTTCTGTTTATCGGCTTTGAAGTTCAATTTATTTACTAACATATACCCATAAAAATGACAGTGTTATTTATGTATGTATCGGCATTAAGGAACCTACATCTATCCTCTTAGATACTTTATCTTTTAATAATTCAAGTTTCCTAATTTGAAGTCAAGCTGTTTTAATGTGTGAACAGACATAAAGTCTCAGGAATTTCTATGACGTAATCTTCATTGTTACGTCGAACAGACGATCTGGTATTTTTACAAAATTTCATTTTTTTTGATCAGCTATACTAATCTATTTCACATGGACCAATCCATTATAAGTCTTAGGTTATAACAAAAATTAGACAGGACTATCATAAAACCAATCATACAATTAAACATGAATTTACGTATATGGCTTTTATATGGATGGAATAAAAACTGTAGACTAAAACTGTGAACATAGGTTTCTCAAGTTTTAAGCTGGTCTGGCTGGCTGGTTGGCTGGCTATGTACATGTGAATGTATATATGTATGTATGCATGTATGTATGTGCACAGGCAGCATCGTTGGAGCCAGAGGACTGAAAAATCAAAAATTTACCCCTTATTACGACTAGAAAACCTTTTTTTTACCCCTTTTGTTTGTTTTTGTTTATTTGTTTTTTTACTGGGGGTTCAAATTGCAATGTAAGTATATTCTAAATTAGTCATCAAAGTGGGTCACGCTTGGGGGTTTTTTTTTGGGGGGGGGTCGTTTTTTTTTTGTTTTTTTTTAAATTCGGACTGCTTTTTTAGTGACCACTTCCAGACAAGGCAAAAGAAGTAACTTATCCATTGATCACCCCGTTTTCTAATTCATCAGTTGATCACCCCTAACACAGGAAAGCTGCCAAAAGATATTGGTCACGTGGCGGCTCTAACGGCCTGACTAACTAGATCTGTCGATTTTCGTTTCATACCCTGAGTGCTAAGATTACGGCCATAGCAATAAGAACGTGCTCCAAACACTGTTACACGAAAGGAATTCCTGGTACAAAACAACAGCGAAAGGGTTAAAAATAAACATCGAAACTTACCGAAAGACGATGGGACAGAACTCTAAAGCCATAGAAGTTGGAGCAAAACAAGTAACATAATTGAATGAATAAACAGGTCTGGTTAGTTACTCATTAGAAACCGTCATGCAACCAACGTCTTCTGGCCGCCTGCTGTGATGGAGGTGATCAAGTAATAAATTAGAAATAGGGGTAATCAATGAATAAATTACTACTGTTGCCTTTTATTGTGCACTGATCCCAAAAAGTATATTAAAAAAAGCGTGAAAGTTTCCGGACACAAACTAAGGGACCAATTAAGCATACACTTACAATGCAAATTGAACCCCCCCTAAAACCTATTTAAAGGAGAAATGACGTTCTAGGCATAATAAGGACTAAATATTTATATTTTCAGCCCTCTAGCTCCATTGGTACAATGCGTGCAGGGTACATACATATACATACATAGCTAGACAGTCTCGAAACTGAAGAAACCTTGGTGGAAAGTTTTGGTTCACGGTCTCTAATGAATAAAACGGAAAATAGAATTCAGAAAAAAATGTGTAAAAAGAAGTAATTTTCATGTCTGAGCAAATCTTTAATTACTGAAGATTACTCCCCCCCCCCGAATTCTAAGCCTTGATTTATTTGACATTCATTTATGAAACGAAGACATGCAGTGAATAGAAACGACATTTTTTTTTGTAAAATATAGTATCTCAAGATACAAACCCCAAAATTATTGAATTAAATAAATCGTTGAAGCGAATGACGTTGCTTCGGGGCTCGTCGCCTTCAAGTCTTTTTTTTCACATATCGCACATCATCATGATAGAAACGAAGAAAAAAAAAGGGGGTTTCGGCGGAGACTAAGGAGAGTGGAAGAGACTGGTGAGTAAGATCTGTGATGCCCACGCAGGGACAGCACGGTCGTGCCCCACGGGAAGGCGATTGGTTATAAATAGTGGTGTTCTTCCATCATATTTCGTGCTACAAGCATATGATGAATTCGGATCCCTCTAAACGGAAAATAAATTGCTATTTTTTGACGATTAAAATGACTTGATGACGCCCTGTTTGTGTAACCAAAAAAAAAAGGGAGAAAAATTATGAGCAACTTGCATAACTGAAAACACGACAAGTGAATGACTTTTTAGGACATTCCATTCGCGTCTCTAATACGGACTTGGAAGAAGAAAACAAAAATGGCTTCCCAAGTAAGATCACGTGGCTTTTTTCCCAGCCAGAATTTTATCTCAGATGGTGTCGTTTCTTCAAGTAAAAACTACTATATTTGACGGCATAGAAAATCCTCAACTCTTTCGAAAATGTCTCAAGAGTAAATGTAACATTCGTTGTCCAGTGCCTCATTGGCCAAAACTTGAGGAAGACTTAAACAAGAACTATAAGCTCAACGATGCGTCCACCGTCCGTGGTAGTAGAAGCAGAAGGAGGAGGAAGACGAAGAGCTAATAGTCTTCCTTTGAGTCGGTTGATTCTTATACTTGTAAATATTGCGATATAAAAATATTCAGCAAATATTGTTTTCAATAAAAATCGTAAATGGCTATTTTCGGGGACATTTGGGGCTTTTTTGAAATAAAAAAAAATATTGACATCATTTACAGCAGGTAAAAAAAAACCCTGACCGGATAGTGTTCTTTTTTCATCACATCTCTTTATGACATCAAATCTCTCCTTTCCTTCCTATATTTGTTGCTTAACATAATTGGAACCAATCAACAGACAGACCTACCGATCTAAAAGCGTCAAATAGAGATGTGTGGACACATTTAAACAACTGATAGATGAATGTGAGGAATTCGCGGAAAAGCTATCTTTCTTAATATTCTCTGTTGAAATGAGGAGATCTTAAATGCCATCGAATACGGTGCTTTCACACACGCAGCTTATTTCGTTAGAAATGTTTTCATTCCTTTTTTTTTATGTATATTTAATGAAAGAATTCAGCGATTTAATCGGAAAAGAATGAATTCAATATATCTCAAAAACAAGTTCTCTGGCAGTGCGTAGTTATTTACTATGTTCACTTTCATCACAATCATCAGTCTTTTAACGTCCGTCGTTGGACATATATCTTCCTCGAATCCGCGACATCTCTCTATCCTGGGCGTCGTGGAGCCAGTATTTTCTGAATTTGACTAATTCATTTCTCCATCTCGTATTCTGTCGGCCTAGGTTTCTTATGTGACCTCTGGGGATCCATGTTGAGTCGTGATGTCCATCAGTTGTCTTTCATTCTTGCAACATGGCCTGTCCATTGCCATTTAAGTTTTTTAATAGTTTCTATGATGTCTCAGACTCCTGTTTTCTTCCTTATATACTGTGCTGTCTTGTGATCTTTCCATGTAAGGTTGAGCATGATTCTCTCATGCAGGCCTTGCATGCTTCTCAGTTTGTAGATCTGTCTCTTGGTTAGGTTCCATGTTTCAGCTCCATAAGTGACAATCGGGAGAATGCATTGGGTGTATGCTCTTCTTTTCAGAATAATTGGGATCGTCTGGTTTTTGAAGGTTGAGCTTGCTCTGCCAAAGGCTTGCCATCCCGAAGTGATTCTTTGCTTGATTTCTTCTTTTGAGAATTTCATAGAGATTCGTTGTCCTAGGTAGATATAGTTGTCTACTTCCACCAGTTTTGCATCAGCCACATTTGTGGAGCACTCAGTGAGGATCGGACTCACTACTCTAGCGCCCTCTCTGACAACACGTATTCTGCATCTTGGGGAGGGGGTCTCTGAGACTAACACAAGGTAACGGTAGTATTGTCTGTAACTTTGAGAATAGTTATACATTCCAAATATTGTTCGGACAATCAAATTTCTTCTTCCCTAATTTCTTAAATTATACACCTGACGAGGGTTGGACATTGGATCAACCGAATTGCATTGACAGCATCAGGGATGGGGAAGCCGTAGTAGTATGTATTCTCTTCAGGGCCGTAGCAAGGGTTTCATGCGCCTTGGTTGAACCCCTAGGACTTTCGAGCTCCTAGACGATCACTTCGGTCCGCCTAATGGTCCCCTCCCACTTGACTGCACGTGTTCAACGCTTTGATGATGTATACGTTTGCCTTAGGGTCTAACATCTTCATCGATTTCATCCTTTCTCTCTTGCTCAATTTTAGCGGTCATGTGCTAAAATTGACGATTGATATCCACCCACAATGGCTAATCAAAACCGCAGAGGGACATAGCAAAAGTTTTGTGATGCAGTCAGAGTGAAATGAGTTCCAAGTACATTGATTTTGGAGTTGGCGTTTGGAAAATCTTTAAAACCATGTTATGTCTCCAAAATTGCTTCAAACCATTCGAATAAACTATGAATCCAATACCATGCATAGACTGCACATTGATGTCGGGTCAAGAAAAATAAAAGGGACATAACATTTTAGATCAACTTAACTTGAGGAATCCTGTTAGGTTTGAACTCACTACACTAGCGAATCGGTCTGCAGGACGGAGTTGCTTACCAGCACTTAGCGATAATCATCTTTTAGTAATTAAGGAGGTGCAAGTGGCGTAACGGTTGACGACTCGGGCAATGGTATCTGGGAGCTGAGTTAAAATTCTGATCGAGGCTGTTTACATTCACTTTGCACTAATGCCCTTGGGAAATATATAAATCCATTTATTCTCCCTTAAGCTATGGGTAGTATGACAATAAAAGAGGCATCCAGTTTAGGAGAAGGAGAACTCCGAATTCAGAACTGTTGAGGGAGGCAACAGGAAACCACTCCACTATTGATCCAAAGAACAATCATGGTTAATATATTATTTACAGATAAGGAAGGAAGCTGTGGAGAGCCATGATCACCTTTAGGGTGATCATGACTCCTTTATGATCAAACTCCTTTCTGAACAAAATTTATGAATTAAGCTTTGGTCTGTTTATTTTTCGCTCTCAAACCTTTACTGTAAGTTGAATGTAAACCAATGTTTACTATCATTTCTTCATCAAATTACTTACGTACACCTTGATCATCATCTGATATTGGTATGTTATACTTTTTTATGAAGCTCTAAGTCTGAGCTACCACATAACAAAATTTCTAGTCATGTTTTTAGGGGTTTTAAAGAAAAACAAAACAAACTGAAGCTAAATTAATATAAGTTAGCTGTTGTCTTCGTTTCCGCTAAATTTTTGGCAGTCTAGCATTTTAGTCAGCTGTCCCCACCACCAAGAAAA
Organism: Thysanoteuthis rhombus; assembly: GCA_963457665.1. Classification (NCBI taxonomy): domain Eukaryota; kingdom Metazoa; phylum Mollusca; class Cephalopoda; order Oegopsida; family Thysanoteuthidae; genus Thysanoteuthis; species Thysanoteuthis major. The sequence continues at coordinate 4,617,785 of OY735229.1, forward strand.
TGCTACATGTGAAAAGAACTTCCCATCTCGGCTCCATGATCACTTGCTGCATTGTATTTGCAGCATAAAGGCAGATACTGTCGTGCAGTAGAATCACCAGTCGACTTACTTGCTTCAGAATAGGTCTTTTTTGTTCCAAACCCTCATTCCAGCATATTGATTGATTTACCTCTTATTTCACTGCAAGGTGACGTCTTATTGGTCCTACATCTCCTGTTGAAAGTCCCTCCAAATCATCAGTTTTCACATTCTAATATCGTCCAGAGTGTTTCTTTTTACTCCTTCTCCAAATCTCTTTTTTAAAACTTTATAAACAATTCCTGACACATGCTTTAACCTACTACATCTTTACCATAAGACTCAGTGATCCTTTGCAAAGCTACCACCACATTATTTATTGGACGATACATGAAGAGTAAATAGTTGGAATGTGAATTTTATACTTAGTCATTATTTTTAACAAGATAAAATCAAATGGTGACATTTCTGAAAATAATTCTTAAGTATAAACATACAGGTAGTGAAAAACTGAGGGTTTGTCTGTATAGGTTCAAATCCTGCTGTCTAACCTTTACCAATCAAACTGAATATATTTCTATTCAAATTAATCCAAGGCGCTCAAAGGATACGATAGGTGTGCAATAAGTAGGTCAGAAATTTTTGTCGGGTAGTTTCTTTAGAATATAATACCTCAATATTTGTTACTTATGATACCTGATAACTCCCACAGAGGGCTAATCTGACTTGGTCCTGAAATTCTGAAGGTCAGACTAGACGACTTGAACCTGTATTTGTTTTTCTTAACAATAAATTATGAATACAGCGGGTTTGAGACTTATTTCTATTTTGCATAGACCTTTCTGCTACAGATTGCTTCTTTTTCCCCACACTGCACAAACAGACCAATTCATATATGGAGTCAGGTCTGGTTAGTCATTCAATAGAAAACCATCAAGTAACCAAGGTCTTTTGGCAGCATGTTGTTCTAAGGGTGATCAATAAAAAAAATCACTCAATAGAATCCATCACAAGACCATCTTTTGGCAGCATGCAGTGTTCTGGGTGATCAATTGAAAAATTAGAAAAAGGAGTGATCAATGAATAAATTACTTCTCTTGCCTTTTGTTTGGCAGTGATCGCTAAAAAGTGTAAATTTTTTTTAAAAAAAGCAGACACCAACTATGTGAATAACTTAGTATAAACTTACATTGCAAATTGAACCCTACACTAAAAACCTATTATGGGTGGAATTTTAAAAAAAACAAGACATAATAAAAAATATGTATTTGCATTTTCAGTCCTCTAGCTCCTTTGACCCAGCCAGTATGAGTGATACATACATAGCCAGCCAGCCAGACTCACTTGAAAACTGAACAGACCTATTTTCACGGTTTTGGTAGCAATTACCAACAGATAGATATGAACAGACAAATAGTTGGTTAGCTATGAAAAAACAGAGATAAAGAGATGTAACAGTGAGTATGTGTTTGGATGTAGTCAGAAATCTCTTTTCCTATATAATTAGAGACCATCACCAAAAGCTGTCAACATAGGTTTCTTTCAGTATTCAAGTTGATCTGGCTGTCTATGTATATGTGCATCACGCACACGAGCCACATCAATGTAGCTAGAGGGATGAAAATTCAAACATTTACTCCTTATCATATCTAGAAAAAACTTTTAAAAATTCCCCCATAATACTTTTTTAGAGGGTCCAGTTTGCAATGCTATTTCATGTTAAAATGACCCCTTAGTTTGTGTACACTTGTTTTTTGAAAATTCATACTTCTTTACTGACCACTGCCCAACAAAAGGCGAGAAATAACTTATTCACTGATCATCCCCTTCCTCAATTTTTTAATTGATGACCCCTAACATATCATGCTGCCCCAAGATGTTGTTTGCATGACAGTTTCAATTGAGTGACTAACCAGACCTGAAATGGATGGCAAAAGTCCATCAGTTATATAAAACACTTGAATCTGGAATGTAAGGATTGGGAATTATCATCTTTCAAGTGGTTAGGGAAAACCAGCTGGTACAAGTGAATTAATCTTAGTTGACAGCTGAAAAAGGTAGTTCTTATGAATAGAAATATGCCAGATCCAGTCAGGGAGTCCGAGATATGTTGCGCTGGTAGATACATGCCAATCAGAATGTAGCAGAGCGGTGGAAGGAGAGAGAAAAGCTAAGACGACCATCAGAGAGGGAGAAATAAAGACAGACTGAGAGCCATGTGGCCCTGCATCAGGGAGAGAAAGAATCCACAGCAGTAGTGGCACATGTAAAAAGTAGGGTTTGAGCACTCTATTGCCTATCAACTAGACTGTTTTAGAAGCTATAGGATTTGCAAGTAGCTGTTCACGACTTTTAGAAACCAGAGGGCTTCCCAGATGCATGAAGCAAGAAGAAAATAAACAAGATTTGTTTATACACTAAGTTTTTGTTGTACGTACCCATATAATAGGTAATGCATAAAACATGCAATCTTCCTTTCTCAATTAACACTTCTTCGTCATAGCAAACCTGGATATCTTCAAACAGATGTAGATACATATGGGTCCGAAATCACACGACATTGAAGATGCCCTGACATTGGTTCAAATGCATCCCTACTCAGCAACGGGAGTCCATTTAGCATTTGTTCATTTCCACCACTTTGCTTTCCTCCAACAGGAAGATGTTTCATCTCTCGGGTTTTGTAGCTATCAGCTTAATGGAGAATTCACAAACTGTACCAACAATGCAGTTTCACAATGTTACATAGATAGATATGAACCGCCTGTACGGAGACAGATATGGATGAACCGAGATAGATAGTTATGAACAGATAGATATGAACAGCCTCAGGTAGATAGATAAATAAGAACAGAGATAGATATAAATAGATTGAAATCGATAAATAGACTTGAATGAAACCAAATGGGAATTTCTTGTAGTTGTGTTTTCTTTTCAGATTTACCCTCATATTTTGTCAAAAAAAAACAAACTAAATCTGAAAGAATGTTTAAATCTTGGATTTCTCCAAGGTTTATTTAATAAGTTATGAAAATAATAAATGATGTCAGTAGAAAAGCTTTTCAAACATGTTACAGCCTTTTTGACTTTTGTTCTGGGTTTTCTTTTGTTTTCTTTTCATCCTATACAACAAATTCGTCCTCTCCAAGATGGAGAGAGTCAAGATTCTTTGTCCAGTCTTGATGATACTGGCAATGTGTGAAAACAGGAGAGGGTGACCGACTCGATCCAGCCATCTGACTGGACGCCTTTTCCAAATTTAGTTGTTTGATAATTTTTTCTTTACGATCAAGTTCACTGGTCAGCAGTTTGATGTCGTCTTTTAGAGACTGGACTTCCTCATTGGCCGTACTATCAAAAGAGCTGGACACACTGCTGAGGGGAGCCTGAAAAGAAAAATAAACTTAGTCGGTCAGTTTATAAAAGTATTCCTACCAGCAATCAGCGGATACTTGCGGAGAAGACTTATATATTATGTACCATTGATTGTGTATCAAGAAATGGATATATGTGATCCAACAGAATGATTATGAATTGCGTCATATGATATAGAAACTTATTTGAAATGATCAACTGTCATTACACAGATAATGTATCACTCACCCTAGCCAATGTAAATAGAATAAACAATTAAAGAAAATGGGGCGTTTAGCTCAATGGTAAGAGCATCACTATTTTGAAGCGGCTACCCTATCAGTGGTAGGTTTGATTTCTGAAGCAGTCCCATTTTCTTTCATTGTTTATTCTATTTACGTTGTCTAGGGTGAGTGATACAATAACTGTGTATTGACAGTAGATCATTTCAAATAAGTTTCTATATAATATGACGCAATTTATGATCATAGCATTGATTGCAAAGAAAGAATCTGAATACTCGAGGCTATGAAAAGACTTCAAATGCTTGAGGCTGTATGAATAAAAACTGGATAAAAATTCATTAAATGACATATCTTTCTGTCTGGACCCTGGGGATCTAAATATATTCAGATATACCACCCCAACAACAGTGGTCCATGTTTGGTCATGTACTACAGATGCCTGAAGAAACATCTGCACAAAGAGCCGTACAATTTGCAGTAGTAGGGCCCAACAACTGCAAGGCTCGGAAAGGCTGTCACAGCACAAACTTGCTCAGTAGGCTGTGAACAGATCTCAAAGATGCAGGACTGAGAACATCAGGATCCGCCAAGAACCTGAGGGAGTTAAGGACCCTTGCCAGGGTTCAAATGAAGGACTGAATGTTGCTGTAGAAGATTTCTACAACTACGGTTGCCAAATACAGAATCATCATCATCATACTACGTACATATCTGTGGTAAGCTCTTTGTGAATGACATCATCTTCATGGACTAACAAAAAAGGTGAATCTTGAAATCATAACATTTTAGATAAGAGGGAAAACAAATGAGATCCGAATATCTTTAAATTTCCAGAATGACTAAAATCAAACATTTTTATAGGTTTTCTATGTTCATGCTTCTCACCAGAGAATGGTCGAAAGAGCTGGAACTTGAGTACGTGGAAAATACTTATGCTCGTTTGATCCAAACATGTGTTGCCTTGAGTTAAAACGGGGGAATTCACAAGAAAATTGATGAAACCATCCTTCCGTCTTCTTTGATAAAACTTGCAAAAAAGTAAAATCGCTGCGAGATGAATTTTGTACGGCTCAAGTTTGATTCAGAAAGATAATTCTTAAGAGAAGTGACCAACCATCTCCTGCAATCATCACCAGGGATTTATTTTGAAGGTTTTAGTGATGTTCACACTTGCGAGAGAACATCACCAAAAGTAGCCTATGACAGAGGCTTTATGCAACCTTGGAAGTATTTTTGCAAGAGAGGCAAACATTATTGATAAGAAAGCAAGTCTATTGACTCTCTACTATCATAGGGAGTTTATTTAGAAAGTTTGTTTCATCACAAAGTGAACATAATCGATCAAAAGTAGTTGATTGTCGAGGCATTATACTGCCAAGGCTTTAGTAGTACAGTGGTAACCCTTCGCATGTCATGCTGAAGTCAGAGGTTCAAGTCCTCTGCTGGGTAAGTGCATTCAATTTCTGTTTCAGATCCTCATATTCCATGTGTTAATATCAGAAAAGATATACCTATAGAATCTACAATGGTGAGAATCATTGACACCTTTAATTAAGCTCAAAGTGATCTCACATGAGGTGTGGGTGGCCTAATGGTTATCAGCATGGAAAATGGAGATAAGATTCCAACTGAGACAGCTGATGTTCACTTACATAGAAATGCCCTGGAGAAAGGCATGAATCCACTTCTCCCCTCAGCTAAGGGTAAAATAACAGGTCGGACTGGACTCTGCAGCACTGTCCCTGACCCCAGCTATGGGTGAATATTGGAGTAGACTACACTCCCAAGCTTCTGTTGGCAATCAGTCTAGGAGATGAACACCTCTGATTCCAAAGTATGAGACGAGTTCCTAAGGCAGACAGGTTCCACTTCTTCCTTGCTGCTGGTAACATGTAACTCAGTAGAACCTGTCACACGTTACTTGGAGAGGATATAGGCACTGCCAAGTAAATCCCATTGCCCTAAGAAATAGCACGAAGTGGGAGTACTCAGCATGACACCCCAATGATTTGCTGGGTCATAGGTTGAATTGGAACTGAACAGAATCACAAACTGACTGATTTTGCCAGCAATGAGACATTTTTAGTCATGATATTTCACTATGGAACAGAGAGCAGAGATTAGGATATATACATTTCCCAAGACCATGAACATAAGTGAACACAAGCAGCCTCAGTTGAAATTCAAACTTCATCTGCCAATTCCATTTTCATGCTCATAACTGATATGCTACTGCCATATATTCAACAGATCATGGTGTTACACATGGTTGAATGAGAGCAGAGCACATGATCTGGTTATATGATCTATGTATAAGGCAGCTTGCCTTGGAAATTTGTAATTGAAATCTTGGCTTCCTTACTTGTGATTGAACACTGATCACTGACACCAATCTGGAATATGCAACTATTTCAGCCGTAAGACAAGATGCCAATGCCCCTATATCTGCAAGATATATGAATATTTTTTTCAAAGTCTTACCCGTTTAGAATGTGCCAATGTCAATTGAAGGGATTCTGAGTCTTGTGTTGAATAGAACAATTTTTGAATGGCCTGTGTGTTTTGGTCAAGAACTAAAACACCATTTACCTGGAGGAAAAAAAAAGAAATAATTAAGGTAAACTAGCTTATGAACAAAGTACCATATTTCTTATCATCCACACATATAATAATCAACAATGTGCAGATGTCTTGTGTTGTGCTAAGGAATGTAACTGACGTAATACAATATAACTTTATTCATGTAACTGACGTATCAAATAGAATTTTATTCATGATCTAATGATGTAATTAAAAGGCTGAATTTATAGAATACTACAAGAATGAAAAAGTAATATGAACAAAAACAGGAAATAATATTTAAGTTGTTTATGGTCAACAGAATACTATTCTCCAAGCTCACTGCAATCAAAATCTTCATTATCCACATTTATAAAATGCAATATTCTCCCAGCTCGCTGCGATGCAAATCTCTATTATCCACCCATGTAAAAAGCCATGTGTATCCGTATATTTTACGAAAAGCCGATATTTCTGACAAAAAGGATAAACTAAATCAAGTTAGCAGAAAACAATTTCACAATTAGATTGCTGCAGTTTATATCTATGGACTTTTCAAGATTTGCAGAACATGAAAGAAAAACTATTTTCTGTTTTTAAAAAAAATACAATTTTTAGTTACATGAAATTGTAACATTCTTTGGAACAATCACTTGATAAAGAAACTTCAACTTGGTTTTTACAACTCTTGAACTTATGGCTTTCTTTCCAATGCTTTAAACTTTGTTGACAGTTGAACAACAGACATTAGATCTTCACTCACTTTTAAGCCATTTGCTATCACTATCAAGGAAACAAACATTGTTTTATTTGTTGCATGAAAAAGGATGAAACACACATTCTCCTTCTTCGTTGACAAGTTTAATTGAGGATTAAATAAAAAGGAAATATTTAAGGGTCATGCTGGAAATGTTGAGCACGTTCGTGTGGAGGTGAGTCCTACTCCCCCAAGGCTGAATCCAAAAATGTTGGGTGATTAGTTTTATTCACCAGAGTTATGCACAACAAAAACACACCTGACCACTTTAATCTGCTGACCTTTGCAGATAAACACAAACCTTGCAGCCGGATTCTGATTGGTTAGAAAATGGGTGATCATGTGACTATAAAATGATAGAAATGCAGCAGATCCACAAATGCTTCATGAAAATGAAGAAGACTTTTGAAAGCAATACTTTCAAATGGAGAGAACAATTTAGCACAAATAAATATATACATACACACGTTTATATCCAAAATGAATGACTTCAGGACAATTGGCCCCTAGGATAATTTCCCTCTAGGGATAATTTATGCCAGAGACATTTGCCACCAAGGGCAATTGCAAAGGATAAAATACATATACATAAAAATTTTTACAAAAGATGTCCATAAAACCCTAAACTTAACCCTAAACCGAACCCATATCGAACTATTTTGAAATGTCATTGGGGGAAATTGTCCAGGGGGAAAATGGTTCTCAGAGTGAAATTGTCCATCGTGGCAATTGTCCGAACACCAAAATATAAACGAATAAATATGTTCTTCAGAAAGCTTTGAAACATAAATGTTTAAAAAAATGTTGCTATTTCTTTTTAATTCATAGAAGAATTATTATAATTTCATTACTATTTTTACTTGATCTTATTATTGTTACTTTTTATCACAATATTCTAGGTCAACATATTATTATTACTATTACTAATTATCACCCCGTGAGAAAATTAGTGGAAATATTTATTTTCTAAAAAACAATCATCTCATAGGAATTCAAATGACTGAACCTGTTTCAGTGGTAGATTCTGTGATGCATGAGATATTTTCATCAGTGAAATAGTCACCTTCAAGTGGAAGAGTCCATGGTTACAAACAGAGAAACATAAAAAGTCACACTATTCATTACATAAGTAAATCTCATCACTAGTTTTCCTCCATTTTGTTGTTGTTGTTCTCCATCACGTTAAGGGTTTATGAACTTGTGAAATGGGATGAAGTGGCCTTTGGTGGAACCTGCATCTCACATTTTGAATGGCTTTCATTTTATATCTACAGATAATAGAGTGCCCCCACCCCACCCAGAGTGTATGCCTGGGAGAAAAGATGGATTCATGCCTTTCCCAAGGGCATCAGCATGAAGAGAACATAAACAGCCTCGTTTAAAGTTTGAACTCAGGTTGCCCGTTTCATTGTCTCTCCGATAAAGCAGTTGTCAGTCAAATTTTTCTTCATTACAATTGTTTTAAAACTGTCTTAAGTGCAAGGCCTATTCAAATTATTCCCAGAGCATTACTTACAAAATCAACAACACCTTTTTGTACGTGAATCAAATAATGATCGCTAATAAAAATTTTTGTAAGTGCGGGTGGCCTAATGGTTAATGGTCCAGAGAATTGAATTGGTGGATCAAATTCAAACTCCGGCTGTGGTAGCCAGCATTCACCACCAGATATTGGTAAATAGTAAGGCAGTTGGTACCCTTCAGCCCTGTAAGACAGTCCATAGCATAAAAAGCTACAATTGTAACAGGAACAATGATTGGGTCTCTCATTCAAAAAAGAGACAAAAAACATTGCTTCATGTGTCGTGTGATACAGGAAGCAACTTAGCCTTTTGCTTTAAATTCTTCCTTCTATGTGAAGCAATGTTTAGCAAGCTAGTCCTTTCTTCTTTACTGGTGCTCTATTAGAAAAAATTTTTTCTTTTTAAATTCCTGGTTACAGATAGCAGAACAGTCTCATCATCAATGTCCTAGAAAGAGATGTGAAAGCTGAACGCAATGATTAAAATGAATGTTCTCTCACCATATACACAAAATGCTGGCAGTTAAAGACATTCGATATCATTAAACATTACATATTGAACAACCAGCAGTACTGGCAGGTAATTGAAAGTATCCTGATAATGCTAAAAAGCTTAAATTTATAAGAAGATCAAACAGTTCATCTATATCATTATATTCATGTCATAAATACAAAAACACAGATCATTATATATATACATATATATATATATATTGTTGATCCGTTATAACAGGGCTCTATATAACATGGAATCACTAATAATGTGATGTGAATTTTCTTAGTGTTAAATTTGGCTCTCAAAATCATAGCTAAATACGAAAATAGAAACACCCCTATGGATTAGGGTAATGTCAATTCAAGCTGAACTAGGAAAGAGGCAGAGATCAACCTTACCCAAATGTTGTAACATAGCTACCACGGGAGTATTCTGTTTACTACAATCATTGGGAAATTCTGTTTACCATCATCATATTTGGATATTACACCTGAAGAAGGCTATAGAATGAATTGGCCGAACCATCGTGTTTATAACATAAACAATAAGGATTTCAATCATCTGAGTAAAAATTTGAGTATATGTGTCTGTTTTGTCAAAATGTAACCTTGTGGTGAGGGGCCACAATTTGAAATTTTTTCACATCTAATTCAGTCTTCCCATTGGATGGCCTCAGTCAACCCAAAGAGTTTTCTTTTCATTTCTGAATGGATTAGGAGGATCAGTCTGGGAGGAGATAGGGACTCCCCTTCCCCACAGACTTTGTCAGTGTACAGTAAATGATACTAAAAGATTTCTAACTTTTCACGTTATTTTCACTTGGTGTCAAGAAATGACACCCTGCATTCTTTATGCAGCAAAGAGAATAACTTGGATCAAGGTTTATAAAAATGGAAAATTCGTTAATGAGCGGATTCACTTATAATGCAGTAGAAAATTATGGATCCTGACTTCCAGGTTATGACACATCTACAATGCACATATATATATATATATATATATATATATATATATATATATATATATATATATAAATGAATGAATGAATGAATGGTTTGGCTTTGCAAACAAAGATTGTTAGGAGAGATTATGTATACATATATCTTTTAATATAAAACCCCTTGTCATTTTTTTTGTCTGATTGTTTGATTGTTGATTTCTGTCATGCTACAGCAAATAAAAAGAGAGAAAATTAGTAAATTAACCTTGTCTGTGTGTGCACATCTCCATTACTACTACTACTAATGCAGCTACTGATGATAGCTCAGTAGTTTCACAGGAAAACAATTACACTGAATATAGGCATCTCTCATTTAGCATAAACAGGATTGACGTTTATCTCATATGAAATTTTTTTACCCAATTTTGTTGGCCTATTGTTTGAAAATCATTAAAAAAAACAGAAAGTATGAATAAATTTAATCCACAGTATGCATCTTTTTTTTTGCAATACATTTATACTAAAATACATATATATATACATATATATTTATTCTATAATTCATGTATATGTATACAGGGTACTATGCTAGTAACATATATGTGTGGGTGTGTGCGCATATACATATATATATATGTATATATATATATATATATATATATATAGTGTGAAAGGAATGCAGATTCATTACCCTAGAATGAGATGCTAGGGTTGACAAAAGCGTAAATCTTAGATAAATAAGAGTGATGGGGTGGGTGGATGTTTCTAGTATCAGGCCAAATACCTCATCCCAAAGTAAATTCAGAACACTGTCTCACCTTTCCAGCTGATATCATATTAACTGCTCAGCATCTTAACCACGTCATCTGGTAGGTTAATTAAAAAAAACTCTGCCAACACCACACAGTATTTACTAACTAGAACCTGAAAATATGTGATGCAGGGGAGGTAATTGTGTGAGTTTTGATTTGTCATATTTCAGACTATTGTCATAATATATAAAAAATTGCTCTTGGAAAAATCCTTGGATCCACCTGAAAATTTAATCAATCATTTCTCAGCCCATGGCCCACCGGTCCCCAAAATGTCATTGAAATTCATTGAGAACTTTTGGAGATATTGAGTGGACAAACAGATAAACCTGAATGAATACATATATATGTATACATACCAAAAAATATCTCTCAACTGAAGAAGAATTCCTGAATTATCCCCAAAATCAAATCACTTCTTCCTTCAACTCGTGACCCTAGCTTCTACAAAATATTCAGCAAGACCTTTTGGAGATATTGTGTGATAAACAAACATAGCAGAGATCAATTAACTGTTCCTTTTTAAATAAATGTTGACTGCTTTCATGAGCTTGTAAAATATGTGAGAAGAATGCAAGACATATGGCTGGATAAAGGATGTATTTTCTTATCAGAGTGGGATGACGGGTTTTATAACTAACTCAACTTTCACATACACGACTAAGCTTGGAATGTCTTGATTGGAAAAGAGGAAATGTACGAAGAAACTCCGAAACTGAATGGAGTTTTATCAGCCACTCACACACTGTGATGAAAAACAAACAAATCATAAGGATATTGTGAAGTAATGTTAGGACACCCTGGGTAAGAGGTAATGATGACTTACACCCCAGTCTCTTGCACCCCTTTTCACTCAGACCTGCAATGACTCAGTCTAACATACTATGATCACCATGAAGGGGGGGTCTGGGAATGCTTAAAATTTTTTCCCCCTGTAAAGTAATGATAATTGGATCTTTGCTTTATACCATATAGGCTCACAAAGTCTGTTTTTTTTTCACGTATAATACATGGATTTCATTTTTTTCCAAAACCAAAAAAGCAAGAGAGAACTTACCTCGACCACAAGATCTCCATCTTCAATCGAAGACAAGGCAACAGGTGGGGGAGAGAGGCGACTCGACTTAAACACAATCCCTGTCATGGACACTTGGCACACTTTAATTAAACCTGACCCAGACCGCACTGGACGGAACGCACTGCCGGGACCTCCCAGTTTCATGTACTTTCCTTTGGGTACACACTTGCTCCCTGAACCAGAGTTCAAATTCCCACTACTACCACCGCCAACCCCACCACCCATCATCACTGGCAGCTGTACAATCTTCTTTTCAAGAGTGATATGATCGTTAAGGCAGGACTTGAGGGTGGCACCACCCAATACAGTGGGGTAGAGAGTGTAGAGTTGTAACAATTGGTGCAGGGTAGCATTATTTAAAGGTTCAGAAGATGGGGACATTGAATCGGAATTCCTTGAATTATTGGGATTCGATATTGTTTTTAGAGAAGGACTGCCATTTTGTCCAAGTGTGCCCTCATGAATATTATCATTATTAAGATTACTGCTCGAACGGAAAGACTTTATGGAATTTTGCAGCGGAAGCGAACCCTCAACCTTCTTGGAAGACCTCGAGTGCAGATTCTGGGTCGATAGGCTCTTGGTTTCCCAGCGGCTGATGCTACGCAGGGAGGTCCCTGTCTGGGCGGATGTAAGGGTTGAATATTCCTGGAACTGTTTCATCTTTACGGTGCCAGAACTCGGGTACTGGTAACCCTTCACCCGTCCAATAGTATTTACACGTAGACAGTCAACAGACCCGAATTCCCGACTTTTACATAATTTTTTATCAGTCTCTGGTTTGTTTTGGCTGATGACAGGCTTGAGCCTGGCGGGTGGCATGTAAAGTTCTACCTCGGTGTCAATGGTGCTATAACCAGAATCCATAGTACTGCTATGGGATCTGCGGTTGGCTTGCGTGCTGCAGACGCTGCTTTCATTGCAAATAACAGGAATTATCTGTTTCCATTCACTGGAACCTTTCTCTTGTTGATCATCAGGGCACGTCAGGTCCTGTAAACTCTGGAACTTTAATAAATCAGCCGCGCTCTCAATGGGCTTAAATTTTACGCTGTCAGAACTGTTGTCATCAAGTTCATTGAGAGAAAGCAGTGATGAGACCTCATAGTCAAGGGGCGTGTCAGCATTACCGCTGTTGTTCGAACTGGCAGTACTGCAAAGAAGAATTCTTTGCTTCATTAATTCAGTGAATTTGCGGCGTTTCTCATCAATGTTTTCACTCGGCACACGAGGTAGGCTCCGTCGGGGTCTCAGTTTATTGATGCAATCTGAGCTTCCAAACTTACGGTGCTGATCGAGGACGTTGCTCTCACAGATCGGTTTCGGTCGGCTGGTTTTTGCTGACATACTGAGATGAGCGTGAGGGTGTGGCTGTTGGTGCGGCTGTACCGTCACATTTGGATTCGAAACATTCATCCCAACAGGCTTTTTAGGGACTTTTGGTGCCATTTGGTTTGGTGCTGTTGTAGAAGCCATTTTCTGCTGCTGGTGGTGCTGGGTGCTCGGCACCGCGTGTTGCAGAGCATGCCTCTTGGATGCTTGCAACAAATATTCTTGCTGCTGTTGCAGAAGTTGCTGGGATCTTGATATTATGGGTATTGAATGCCCCGTGTGGAGAGAATGTTGAGATCCATTCTGCTTAGCATGGGTGCTGCTTGGGTACGATTCAGGCTGAGATAATTGGCGCGACGAAATCTTGGGGTGGGGCCGGTGGGAGCTTGTGACCGAGTCAAAGCTTTTTGAGTGTCTGTCTGGGTTTAATCGAGATTTCTCAACTCGTTGTGTGTAAAGACCGCCAGCGGTCCTTGACGCTGATTGGCGCAAGTTTGTTCTGCTCGATCCATTTGTGATGGTTTTAGTTGAGGAACCCGAAGAAATGTTCGATGTCGAAGAATTATAAGTGTTCAGGGATTGCTTGGAGCCTCTTGGCAATGCAAAGCCGAGATCGCCTGTTAGGTCACCCAAACTTTGGGAACGGTTCACATAATCTGAATTCTGATTGAGATTGTACTGACTCCTAGCGAGTCGTTTCATGGTCAACATAGAAGTTCTTGAATTGCTATCACCAAAGTGTGTTACAGGTCGTTGAGAAGGACTAGTGTAAAATGCGGCTGATGAATCAGATAAAAACCGACAAGTCCTTCGCAAGAGGTTGGCGTGGTTGTTGATATCCACTTGTTGCTGGCTAACGTTTTTGCGGTTGGGGGTCGGGGAGTGGTCATCACAGGAGATGGAACGGGATATGAAAGGTTGAGTCTTCTTAGAAGAAGGGATGCGAACCATAGAGTTCTCTTTACCGAATTCTGGGAGTCGGATGCCGACACCTTTCTCGTCATCTTCTTGCTCGGGGGAAGATTCATTGTCTGATTTCTTCTTATTCTGAAAGAGAAAAATACATTGTTCATCAAGAATCTTCTGACATAACAAACCACATTCATATTGTTCGTTTGAATTTAGACTGCACTACTTCAAGCTGGTCAACACATCTTATTTACATTAATTTGTTTGACCACTTCGATGTTTGGCCACTTCAATGTTTGGCCACTTCAATGTTTGGCCACATCGATGTTTGGCCACTTCAATGTTTGGCCACTTCGATGTTTGGCCACTCCAATGTTTGGCCACTTCGATGTTTGGCCACTTCGATGTTTGGCCACTTCAATGTTTGGCGACTTCAATGTTTGGCCACTTCAATGTTTGGCCACGTCAATGTTTGGCCACTTCGATGTTTGGCCACTCCGATGAAGAAATTCACATTATACCAACTACTCCCTATAACCTTCCAAGAATGTTTCATTTGATGTTTTGGTTAATTATTTGTAGTCAGCCATCTATTATATAAAATCCTTCTTTTACGTCACAAGTTATGACCCAATACAAAAGGAATAAATTTTATGCATGAAATTGCTGGAATGTTTTTACTTAGCCTTTATATAAACTTATTCCATCTTGGCAAGATGTCATCATATTCCCTTCTAAAAGATTTCTCCATCCAGACAATTGATAAACTCACTGAAAAGTTCAAATAAATTTTTTTGCTACAATTCACTGACATCTCAATTTTTTGTGGCTTTTTAATGCAACTAAACATAGACCCACTAACAACGGGGAAATTGGCCTGAGTTTAGTTGTAATAAAAAGCCATGGAAAAATTGAGAAGAAGGTAAATAGTAGCAAAAAATTAATGATTATGATTTAAAATACTTTATCTAATAAGATAAGAAATAAAAAAACTTGTATTACCAATACTGAATTACCAGTTAATAAACATGGCGTAGAAGAGATTGGAATAGAGGATGAGTTCAAAGGTTTGATTCGCGGATCTGCACTAGTTTCCTGTAGTTCAGGGGTAAGAGAGGTCAGGCAAAAACTCAGTCATCTTTTGGCTTAGAGGGTTGTGAGTTCAATTCTCATTAGGAGCTTATTCTCTACTTTGACTTGTGCTGTTAATTTATTTACTCATTGCCAAAGGAAATTGGCCGTGTTTAGTTGCGATAAAAAGCTGTATCAAAAAAAGACTGAGATGAAGGTAAATAGTAGTGAAGAGTCGATAGAAATGATTTGCAATACTTCATCTCATAAAATTTAAAAAATAAATGGATCGGATCACTGAAGACTTCTTGAATTTGATCCTGAATCGGAGAAGTTTTTACTCGCAAATAGTTTCAACAATTGAATCTGGTCATTTATATTATCACTAGGACATTTTGGCTGATCTATTCTACAGCCTTCTTCAGGTGTACTATCTGAATGTGATGGTAGTAAAAAGAATATTCTAATGGTAGCCATGCTACAATGTAAGATTAGGATAATTTTTATTTCTTTTTCTTTCCTTGTTAGACCTGGATTTCTGTACTTTGTCCCTGTTGAGTGTCAGAAACCACACCACCACCATTACATCTGGATAGTACACCTGAAGAAGGTGGTAGAATAGATTGGCTGAAACCTTGTGGTAACTACAGAAAAAGCAAGGAGTCCAATCGTTTTTGAATGTTAATGACCTGTCTCAAAACTACAGAAAGTTCTTACTTGTGAGAAAGTGGTCTTGATGCTTGAAAAATGGTGCATCATGGGAGAGAGGGCAGTTGAATAGGCAGAGTGTAATAAAATCTCCATCTTGAACTGTCTCGATTTTAATCAGGGGCTATTTTGTCACAGAGGGTTGTGCAATGACATCCTTTCTATCGATTGATTTCTGTGTGGTGTCCTTGACTGTTGAATGAATCATTTCAAGCTGGTCAACACATCTGCGTGCTGTAATTGTTTGGCTAATTCGAATGTATGTTACGATGTATCAAACCATTTCTGTTCCATCAAATAAACATTTATACATATGAAGACCATGACCACTAAGTTTGTTTGTTCAGACGTTTAATTGTTTGTTCACATCATGGTGAAGACATGAGCTTTATTATTTTCTTCTCTTTGAAGCCGATCAAAGAGAGCAGGATTCATGTGGCCAGCAGCTAAAGTGCAACTGATATGCAGCCACAATTTTCTATATCTGTGTGTAAGTTTTGCAAGAAAGGATGAGTTTTTTCAGTCTTCCTCTCTTCGAAGCAAATTGAAGAGAAGTGGAAAGTGAGATTTGACAGAAGAAAATGTTTAAAAAGAAAAACATTCTCAAATATCAACCTATCCATAGATAACAAAAAAATAGTCATTTTTTATGGGTACTATACTTATATATACACATATAATAAGAGCCATGTCTATAATACTTACATTATATCAAACCTATGTTATTTAACTACCAAACTTTTTCTTCTCCTTTCTCCCTTCCTACCATTTCTATCACACTAATAGTATCAGTAGCAACCATCAGAACCTGTTGTTGTACACTTATGATAATAGTCAATGAAGTGATTGGTCAAGGAATAATCAGTGTAATAAATAATAATCACTTTTATTACTGCTGAACAGGATTACCAACTTGGAACCAGATGACGATATACTTTTCATGAGAAATTTCTTAGTCCTGGTGTGACTGATGAGAGATTTCATGGACTGAAAATAGTGCAAATCAATTTTCCCACCTTGGTAATATACTCTTTTCATTAAAACACAGGTCCCTGTGCACTAAGCAGCTAATTGAGTACACTCTAAGCTATGTTTTTAGGGTGGCGGTATTCATCCAATGGACTTGCATTCTGACAAGGGAAAGGTCATAAAAACTTGTTGGAATAAAGTCCTGGTCTTCACCTGACATGAGACTTGCAAGGATCTCTAAGCTGATGCCTACAACAGGAACATGGACTTTGAAACTGGCCTCCATACTCAATTGGGAGTTGTCTCTTGAGAGACGGGACACTTTTCTTGTATTTTGACAAGTAGGTAAATGTGATTAAGATAGCTCTGAATAAACAACATTCGTTCTAACATGTTCAGCACTAGAGGGCATTAACTAACATTTTCACTACTTCACCAGTTTAACAGTGAACGATGTTAATTATATAACGTCCCTCTTTTTAAAATTCGTACATTGTCTTCATTTCTTCCTTCGCACTCTGCCATGAAAAATACCTGCTGCTTTCCAATGAGATATTTTTACAATTAAAGAGAAACCTAACCGAACATTGAGACGAAGAGAGTTGGGTACATTTATAAAGAAATACTCGCAAACTGACTGATAGATAGAAAGATACTTATATCTCTTTGTGAATAATAAATGCCATCCTTTTCCTAAGAGGAGTGACTCCCAAAATGTGTGCCGCAGCTCCCAAGGTGGCCACAAGATATTAATAAATTTTCATAATTCCAAGCAATTGTAATTCGGTGCCCTGATACACATTAATGATGATAGGAAGCAACATCTAACTGGCATGTGAAGAATCACTCTGTCCTACTAGTTTTAGACTTTGGATTGTTCTAGAACTGTGGTGAACACCCTTGGTACATGGTACTTGTGTATAAATCACTTTTGGTTCTTTAGATGACCTTTTATATAAATTCAAATTACATGACTCATTGTACTTTTTATCTAACCCAACCACATGACCATAAATGCAATTGTTCAGTATTTTCTGACTTGGGGGACTGTAAAAATTCTTATATGCTAAGGGGGGCCATGGGAACCACTGCCTTAACTTGTATTATCATGAACTGCTTGATATCGCTCCTAATTGACAATGGGACCCTTCTGCGAATAGAATTATTAAAAAAAACGACAAAAATATTTATCTAGAGATGGAAGGGAGGTAGCTTTTACTGGTAGTTATTCCCCTTGATATCAACATTCACATTTTTCTAAAGGAATTAGAGAATGAAATTAGAATTGAGAAAAAGAAGACTGAACCACTCACTTTTTGCTTCTTCTGTTTCTTGTCATGGTGAAAGATTCCATCCAATTGTTGCCGAAAGCTTTTGTCAGATGACTTTAATCCTAACCATTTTTTTGTGTTCATTATCTAGCAGAAGAAGAGAAGAAAAGAAAGGAAAGGTTTTAGTCATCAGGAAGATGGAATTTACAAATCAGAGGCAAAGTAAATATACTGCTTACCAATATCACACAAAAATACTTCTTTTTCTTGGTTTGAAAAAAAATTTTTTATAGACAATATGAGGAGTGAATGCTCAAATTTCCAGCCCTCTGGCTCTATTGGTGCTGCCTGTATGCATGATACATGGCCAGTCAGCTAGACCAGCTTGAAAACTGAAGATACCTATGCTGACAGGTTTGGTAACTCATTTTTTTTATAGACATTTTATTATGCAAATTGAAATTTGTTGGACTTGCAATCAATGAGTTTTGAAGTTTTTACTTTTCTAAGCATTGAATATATCAAATCTGCTATCTTCTCGTGTGGGATTCATCCAGAGGGCTGAAAACTTAAACATTTATCATGTCTATAACTTTGATTTTGCTTTTCAAAAATTTCCCCATGTTTTCTATGGGAGGTTCAGTTTGCAATTTAAGTTTTTTGCTAAACTGATCCCTCAGTTTGTGTCCAGCAGCATTCATATGCTTTTTTGAAAATTCAAACTTTTTAAAGAAGCAGTGCCCAACAAAGAGCAAGAGAAGTAACTCATTCAGTGATCAACCCTTTTTCCAATTTTTTAAATTGATCACCCCCAACATGGCAGGCTACCAAGATACATTGGTCATGTTATGTTTTCTACTGAGTGACAATCATAGAGTTGTTTATATCACAGATTGGCAACTCTCTTGCTTCTGGGCCATGATCTTATTCATCTGGCCCACTATCTATTTGTTGGTAAGTCTTAAAAAGCTTGAAATATGGGAATTATCCATTTTAAATACAATTGTTACATTTAACTTCAAATCAATGAATAATGCACACTAGAACATCATTTATGCTCGATCACAGACGCCAATTATTAGTTATCAAGGAACCCAATTTAGTTGCAATTTATTTAAATGAAATCTTTTAGACCTATTAAAAAGACAAAAGATTTTTAAAACATAAAAATTAAGCACATCATCCCAATATTTGCCAACGGGCTGGTCAAAATCCCTCAGCAGACAGGATATTGCCTGCAGGCCGTTGGTTGCCAACTCCTGGTTTATATCATTGAATAAAGATTCCTCTTCGTAAAATTTAAAAAAAGGTTCATGCACTTTTATTGGGTCACTTTAGATTTCAAAAGCAAGTAACACCAGTTTATAGGAAGGTAAATAGAATTAATGTTACAGCAGTGAGAAAGACATAAAATCTAATACGATCAGTTTACCCAAAAGATATTTTTGTTACAACAATAAACAATGGGAATCTGTTGTTGTTATGAAACAAAGAAGGAAGACAATACGGAGATTTGAGATGACTTGTTGTAGACGAATTCACCTGGAAACATGTCGGTGATTGGGAACTCAGCAATCAAGATGAAAGACCAAACAGAAGTTGTATCAAATGTGCGGTGCAAGAGTGATCAACAGATGCCAAAATATTTGGCTTGGCTACAACAAGCTGCAAAAACGTCACTTATCCCATTTTCAGACAAAGGTCAACGCTTACAAAATGCAAACACATTTCCAATCTGGGTTCAAGAATGAGACAAAATGACAATTGATGATCAGATTGATGACACGGCAAACTATTGAACTCTATGGGAAAGTTCATCACATAAATCAAAAATTAGATAATGAAAATTTCAGATCAGATGGGTCGCTGAATTTGAGCCCTTTTTGATGTAACTTGGTAACCAATTAGAAGTTATATAAAACAACTGTAAAAGACAAGATATCTGCAGTCAGTATGTTCATCTACTTGTAAAATCTTAAATATCTACGTGGTATGAATATTTACCCAGTAACCAACTTACTTACTGCGTATCTACCCAATCTATCAACTTACTATCTTTCAATCTATCTTGTCTACCTACTTACTTACCTATATATATTTATGTGTGTAGGTGAGTATATATATATATATACATATATATATACATATACATATATATATATATATATATATATATATATATATATATATATATATATATATATATGCATGTATTTAAAGCTGTACCTTCTCAAGAAAAAAACCTTTTATTTTTTAGTGTAAAGCCAAAAGTACCCAATATAAGGTTGTCTCATTGAAAATCAATCAATAAAAACCCCAAAAAGCCGCAGACAGATCACATAGAACATGGCTGGGGGCATCCACTGGTGGCTCGAATTCAATTGGCTAATGATCTCAGCCTTTTAGAACTCAATAACAAATCAAACAGAAAACACAAGAGTAAATAAAAATATACAGTATTCATCATCTTTTGTAACGGACTTTTTGCTTGGGGAGGGAAGTCTGGAATACAATATAGCTAGAAAATTAAAACTTCTTAGGGGTGGGATTTTTTTGTTAGTTTTATGGAAGAGAAGAGAACATGGTTTTAAAGCACTAAGTTCTTTGGGTTGAGAAATATTTTTTTTTTTTCAATCAGAAGTTGTGATCACGACTTCATGATATTTTTTGTACTTTTGGCATTGTTCGTTGCTCGTGGTATGATGGGTGGGGCTTTAGGCTTTTTATTGAGGTTTTATAAGAGAGTGTCAAGCATGATTTTCTCATAGAGAAAGATTTTATTTATTCTAATTGTATAGGCTGACACAAAAGTCACCTTCCATTTTAAAGCTTAAATATATCTAAAGGGAAAATTTCTCTACCTTTTTATTAAAAAAGTTATTTCGGACCTTTGAAATTACCTTGAACTAATAGAGGAATATTACATCCCACAAATGTCTTTCATTTTCAGCTTAGCAAACTAACTTCATGTGGATTAGAAATCAGCTGGCCGCCATATTCGCCATATTTGACTGCTCTCGATTTTTTTTCATTTGGGGTTATCTTCAAGAGAGTCTTTACATAAAACAAACCCCCCAAACATTCCTGGAACCGAGGAATAATATTTGACAAGAAATAGAGTGTTGGAGTCAGATGCATTACGAACTGATACGTAAGATTTCTTGACGTTTTTATAAAACAAGTCATTCAAGTCTTGAAATGGAAATTGATTTTGTGTTGCCCCATATAAGGAAAAAATCATACAAAACAACACTGAATGCTTTTTCTCTCAAGGAAATGAAGACCCTAACTGGAACATACATAGAAGATGAAGTTTTTAAACCTATGAAAAAATAAAGTTTTTTCGGCTTCATTTATTGTGTTACGTACACAATCACAAAGTAATAATGTGGGTCATTCATACAATGAATATCGTATTCATTGCCATACAAGCATACACTTTTTTCTTTTTTTTTTCAAACCTCTCAAAAAATCACCTGCGTCTTATACCCTGATGGTTCGGTTTTGAAAAGCTAAACACTCCTGTTCGACATACTAAAACTCCAAATGAAATATGTATGATTTTAAAGGATTAAATCAGGGTTAAAAATCATAACAGGTCTGGTTATTCACTTGATAGAAACCGTCAGTGTTCCGTGTTGGAAGTGATCAATTGGAAAAAAATAGAAAGAAAAAAAAAAGGAAGGCAATGGTGCCTTAGTCCCCTTCAAAGAAAAAGAACTTCCTTTCACAGACTTACCCCAGTGTCCCTTCCACTTTTCAAAAAAGTCTGCAAAGTCCTCTTTCAGGATTGCCATCAACTGCTGCAACCCAATCTCCTTAATCTCATCAAACGCCCTGTTTGCCCCCACCAGTGGACACCTATGTCTACGGCTAATCATGTTTGTATAAAGAGACGTTTATTTTGTATGAAAACACTAAGATTCCATCCAGTCTGGCATTTGGTCTTATTTGATTGGTTGTAATCTGAGAGACCCTTCAGAATGGACACTAACTACATAAGTATTTACAAGTGACACAGATACTAGAAACTTATATCAACACAAAGTAAACAGTCCTTCCAGTAGCACATGCATCCAATGTAACAGAACATAGATATGTACACATCAAGGTATATATATATGTAGGTATATACTCTTTAAATCTTATATTTTCTTTCAAATGTATCTTATATGTATAAACATATATATAAAACTTACATTAGAAACTGTCAAACAAAACTGTCACCAAATCAGCCAACATGAGTTTTTTTCATTTTTTCTATGTTCAATTTGGTCTGGCAAGCTGACTGGCTATATATTATCATGCGTACAAACCACACCAATGGAGCTAGAGGGATGGAAACTTGAACATTTTTTCAATGAAATTCCACCCCCACCCAACCCCATCCACAAATAAGTTTTTAGTGATGGCTCTATTTGCAATGTAAGTTTATGCTAATTTGTTCACTTCTGTTTTTTTTGAAAATTCAAACTTTTTAGTGTACAACAAAAAGCAAGAGAAATAACTTATTCATTGATCACAACTTATTCCAAATTTTTATTGATCGTTCCCAACCAGTGGTGTTCTTATGGTTAGTGTCACCTGGGGTGGTAACTCAGTGTCACTCCCAGTGTTGCCAACATACTAAATGTACCTGAAAAAAATGTCAACAAATACCAGAACACACTAAATAAAAACGCTTGTTAGCTTTTTTATGGATATTTATGATAGTTGAAAATGGCTAGATCTGTCTAAAATGGCTAGAAAATAGCTAAAAGTAGCAGTTAATGCTGAATATTTACACTGCTAACACTACGGTAGCACCCCTTTGATTGTGTCACCCGGGGTAGGCCATCTCTCCTACCAACATAGCAGGCTACCACAAGACATTGATCACGTGAAAGTTTCTTTAATTCTAAAAAAATATCTTTCAGTTAAGATAGAAATAATATGTTTTCATTCAGGGTTTCATTTTTGCTTAGAAAAAACATTTGTGTGAAAAATGAGAAATTTGAATTTGTAGAAAATCAAACTTCAGAATCTACTTACATAAAATATAATGTATATCCTTATGTATGTTCTTTTTGAATGTAACACTTTTCAATGAGTGCACAGATCCTACACTCTCATCCTCAGTACGTAAGTGACGTTTTGATCCAAGGCAAAGTATACAGATACTACGGTCCTTGACAGAAGTGACAATCCACGTGTAAATAATCCAATCATTTCTGACGGGCATCATGCTAGTATTCTATATGATTACTTAATTGAGTTACGAATAAGTTACGGGGATGAACAGAGATTTTTTTTTAGTATTCTTGATGAGGCAGTATTTATAATCCCTGCCAAATGTTAATGAAAATTTTTATGCAAAAACTATCCCTGCCAGTTCTTAACACAATTAGTTCTCAAACGTAAATGAAATGTGTGGAAGTGAATGACAGAGAATTTGTTCATGTTTGAGAAGTAGTAACAGAAAGTATCAAGGGATTGTACGGATGAAAAGTACTTCCCTTCTCGAGGTATCAAAATGATCAGCTAATGGTTAAAATAGGAATAGAATGCAAGTAAGCCATTTACATGATTGATAAAATACAGTTGTACCTTGATTAGTGCGGTTAATTCGTTTCATAATTTTCTGTACTGTTCAAAACGGCACTGTTCGAGATCTTGAAATAATTTGATGTGGTTTTCTTTCAGCCTAAAGTTTGTTACATTAATTTGTATAGCAATATCTTCACCGTACTATATCAAAATCTGCACTAATAAAGGCATTGCTGCAAAACATGTATTTCGATGCGTACATAATCTTGTACAGACTGGCAACAGGAAAGGTCAGTTAATCTTGAGAGTGAAAATGAAAAGTTTTCATACATTGAAGAAAAATTATACATACATACAAATATATATATATATATATATATATTGGAGAAAAACGATAAGAAATCTTACAAATTTCTGCATGATGAAAGATGGATTGTTGGATCGCGGTGTTGATTTTTTTTTTTTCTTTCTTGACAAAGATGACCGAGAAAAGTTAGTCTCCATAGTATCACATGGCACTAACATATGATAGGTATGTATGTCTTGAGTGTAGTAAAAACACAATGAAACCAGGTGACTGAAGATTGGAGAATAAGCAAGGAAAGAGGGGGAGAGGGAAAGAGAAAGAAGGAGAGAGAGAGAGAGAGAGAGTTTGTAAATGCAAGTTTCATTCAGTGGTGTGACAGGAGGCAAGGTGAGGCAGGGAGAAGGAGGTGGATGGTCAGTTCTGACCAGGGTTGCTGAATTAGCCATTATTCGGCTAGATCTGGCTGACTTTTTTTTTTTCTCAAAAAAATCTGCTAAAATGGCCAATATTGCCATCCACAAATTTTAGAGTTGGAGGAATATTTCGTAAGATGAAGATGCTTAAATCAAAATCGAGAAATGAAATAGAATTTGGATTAAGAATGAACAACAAATGTATCTATGAAGTTGTTACATGCAATTGGCACAATAGCTTTATATTTTAGTAAATATGATCCCTGTCCTTCCACATGGACCTTTCAAGATAATATCCAATCTACAGAGGATTGAATGGTAAATAAAAATGGTAATAATGGTAAATAAAAGTGAATGTAATATTTTTATTAATAATTTGTTCAGGAGTTTCAATATTAGCAATTTTATTTGGTACGTGGTTTTCAAATGAGAGTGTATACATATGTGCATATATATATATATATATATATATATATATATATATCTCATTTTACTGATTTAACATAACCATCTACTCCTTTACCAACACTGAAGACGTCAGACCTTTCTGCTGAAGATGAAACTTTTTCGCTACAAAACATGTTCAGAATAATTCTACATACTCCAACTCTGTCTCAACTATTCACAGTACAATTCTCTCTCTCTATCTATCAATCTATCCATCTATATATCTATATATATGTATATATATATATATATATATATATATATATATATATATATCTATATATATGTACGTATATAGTAAACCCTGGGTTTAACGGACCCCGATAAAACAGTCTCCAGAATGGGCAGACATTAAAACCGTACATACACACACTAGACTTGCACTCTTGTTTTCCTTTGTCATCTGATTCTGCGTTAGTAACAATGAGTTTCTGTGATTTCTGATTGTTCTCTTTATTCATTAAATGATTTCACAATCCTTACAACTCAAAACGGTATCAAATGATACAGGAGTCAAAGCAAAAATGACAACACTGCTTTTTAGTAGCACAAGTGTGTGGAATTTACAGGGTAAAAAAAAAAAATAACTGTTTCTGATCTCTGGAAACCAAGAGCCACATTACAATAGTTTCTTTCCAAATGTGGTTCTACAGTTGAGAATAGAAAACGCGAGAGAGAGAAAAAATTTAGGAGAAACAGTTTGGTTTGTTCAGCAGAGATCTAGTGGTATTAACAAACAATCATGAGGAAAATAACTAAAACTGGACGCTTTCTTTTAACAAACTTCACTGACTTGCTTTAATAGAATAAATCTATATTCTTCATTGTATTAAAGCTATTTTTGCATTTAAATATTAGAATTTGAAAAGAGTGGAAAAAGGTAAAAAATGGCCTTTCTCAGGTAACATTTGAATAAACAGAATTACAACATTAATGGACAACCATTCAACCCTATTGGTCTGTCAAGGGTTTCTCGTGTATATATATATATATATATATATATATATATATATATATATATATATATATATATATATATATATATGCAGGTCTTAATAATCACACAGTAGAAACTGTCAGGAGACTAACATCTTTTAACAGCATGCCATGTTGAGGGTGATCAACTAAAAAATTGTAAAAATGTATAAACAATGAATAAGTTACTACTCTCGCCATTTATTGGGACATAAACAAGTCTGATATTTTTCAAAAAAAAAACAAGCATCAATGCTACTGGACACAAAGGGTCCAATTTACCATAAACTTACATTTCGAATTGAACCTCTCCTTAAAAAGTTATATATTGAATCACCAACAAATGGTCCACCCAACCAACAAGCCGAATGGGTGACAGATTCTTCTCTCTTTGCTTGTCTGTGTCTGACTGTGTGTCTGACTGTGTGTCTGTCTATCTGTGTATATCCACCGTTGCCATTTTGGGGGATACAACCTTGAAAATTTGCAAGATAATTTTAGATAAAAGATCTCTTGTTTTTAGCTAGTTTTAAATATCTTTTTTTATAATTAGTTCTGGTACATGCATGGGATACTGTGATTCATTTATGGAACGTACAGATATGATATAAAAATATATATTTTTAGCTATCGTAGAAGATGGAATTGGGAAAAACTAGCCAATTTTAGCCATTTTCTAAGACAGTTTCAGCTATAAATAACAAACCATACTTGGCAACGCTGGTTTTGACCATTTGGGAAATCTTTGACATTGAAGGATTTATGAGGGTGGCAGTTGGGGTATCTGTGTGTGGGTATGGGTATGTGAGTGGTATGTTGATGCATGTAGAGGGAGGGATAGAGAGAGAGAGAGAGAGGGATGCAGAGAGAGAGAGAGGGATAGAGAGAGAGAGAGAGAAAGAGAGGGATGCAGAGAGAGAGAGGGATAGAGAGGAAGAGAAAGAAAAAAAGAAAGAGAGGGACAGAGAGAGACAGAAAGAAAGGGAAGGACAGAGAGAATGAGAGAAAAAGATTGGGATACAGAAAGAAAGGAAATGGTGAAGGTATGAGAGAAAGAAAGAGAAAAACTAAGAAAGAGAAAGAAAGAAGAGGAGAGGGAAGTGTGCAGGTGAGTAGAAGAAAAAGAGAGTTAGAATAAGAAAGAGAGAGTGGAAGAGGGGGAGAGAAGGAAATAAATGGGAATGTGAGAGAAAGAGAAGACAAAGGCAGAAGATGCAGGTATGAGAAAGAGAAGAAGAAAGAATGAGTAAAAGTAAGAAAGAAAGAGTGGGAGAGGAGGTAGAAGAAAAAAGATGAAAAAGTGAGATAGGAAGAGAGAAAAAGAAAGGCTGAGGAAGAAAAGATGAAATAAAACAGAAGGGGGAGGGGAAGAAGAGACAGAGAGAAAGAGAAAGAAAAGACAAGAGGGAAAAGAAGAGAAGTGAGAGAAAAGATGACTTGCTTCCTAAATAATATAAACATCAATTTAAATATCTGTACCTCAGATAAATGAATCACTGTAGCCTGCACATGTACCAGAAGTTATTAAATAAAGTTGTCGAAAAAAAATATCTTTTATCTGAAATTATCTTTAAAAAATACAGATTTTCGCTTTGTTGGTCCAAAATGCCCATCAAGACCTATAAAAATCACTATTTGAAAAAAACCCAAGAGAAAACATTTTTAGATGGGGCTTAGTGATGTACTCATACAAATTTTCAAGATTGTAGCTCCAAAAATCTGATCAGGAGTGCCCAAAGATATACACAGACATACAGATGAGCTAAGAGAATAGAATCTGTAACTCTTTTGGTTGGTTAGTTGGACAGGCCATTTGTGGGGCTATGGTGATTCAATCATCTCATGACTCACCGATTTAATGGTCAGGTCATGCCAAAAAAGATTTTCCTCACTCTTTAATCATGTAATAATCTTAAGTTATCTCTATTTCTTACATGGAATATTGACATTATTCATTTCTTTGAAACCATCAATCAAAACTGTCAACATATGTCAACATAGGTTTTAAGTCAATCTGGCTGGTGGGTTATCTATGAATGTGTAGAGGCTATACTGATAGAGACAGAGGGCTGAAAATTTATACACTTACTCCTTATTATGTCTTGAAAAAAATTTTGTGTCTTTTTGCTTTTTGGACCCCCCCCCAGTTTTTAAGTGGGGGTTCAATTTGCAATTCAAGTGTATGCTACATTGGTCCCTTAGTTTGTGTCCAGCTGAGTTTATGCTGTTTTTTTGATTTGGACTTTTTAGTGACCCGACAAAAGGTGAGAGAAGAAACTTATTTACTTATTCACCCATTTTTCCAATTTCTTAATTGATCACCTTCAACAAAGTATTTTTATTGAGTGACTAACCAGACCTGTTATCAATCTTATTTGATCTTCTCTGGTTCCGTCATCATCATCTTCATTTTGTTTATAAACTATAAAGCAGTGTTTCTCGAACTTTTTCAGACACCCCCCCCCCCCTTCAGAGCCTATGGAGACAGAGGGCTGAAAATTTAAACATTTACTCAGAAAAAACATATTTTTGTTTTTTGAAAACAGGTTTTTACAGGGGATTCAATTCGCGATGTAAGTTTACGCTAATTTGGTCCCTTAGTTTGTGTTCAGCAGTATTCATGTTTTGTTTTTTTTTTATCCAGACTTTGTCACAGTCCCAAAAAGGCGATGGGAGTGTCTTTTTTCATTGATCTCCCCCAACACAGCATGCAGCCAAAAGACGTTGATCATGTGATGGTTTCTATCAAGTGACTAACTAGACCTGTTAATTTTTTTTTTGTTTCATTTTAGTTGCAATGTTCTGATTGCCTTCAATCTTTTTTTTCAATCATGCAAATATTGCACAGCGTCTAATGCACTGGTATTATGACTAGGGGGCTGTCTACTAAGAAAAACAACGAACTGAAGGTGGGGGGAACAGGAGAAAGAAAAGACAGGAAGAAAGAAAGGGGGAAATGAAAGCATAGAGGGAGAGAGAAGAAAGAAATGAATGAAAGAAAAGAAAAAAGAAAGAAAAGGCTGAGGAATGATGGGAGAAGTAAGAAGGAAAGAGAATTGACTGAGAACTGAAGAGAGAGCAAAAACCAGAGATCTATTTCTTTCCTCGTGAATTATACACTTGAGGACAACCAAACAATTGTCCAAACAAAACTTTGGAATGTTAATGACTGTTCTCAAAAAGATAGAAAATATAAGGATTAAACTGGTTATTAGTTACTTGAGACCACTTCATCTACTAAAATATACATATTATATATATATATATATATATATATATATATATATATATATATATATATATATATATATTTAATGTACAGTTTATAAATATTTAAACAAAACAGAAATTTGGTTTGTATGGCTTGGTTTTGAGAGTGGAAAACAGGATCTTTAAGCAAGAAGCAAATATTATTGCAATCAGAATAAGTTCTTGTGCAAAGTTGTTCAAGTACTTATAAGCAGCACTATCTCTC
Organism: Thysanoteuthis rhombus; assembly: GCA_963457665.1. Classification (NCBI taxonomy): domain Eukaryota; kingdom Metazoa; phylum Mollusca; class Cephalopoda; order Oegopsida; family Thysanoteuthidae; genus Thysanoteuthis; species Thysanoteuthis major. Next base: position 4,646,969 of record OY735229.1, read on the forward strand.
TCTCTCTCCCTATATATATATATATATATATATATATATATATATATATATATAAATAGTAGGTTGTGGATTCACTACACAAACTAGCTCATGTTTCAGCCCTCTCTGGGCCTCATCAGGCGAATAATTTGCCTGATGAGGCCCATGAGTAAAATGTTGTATGTATCGAGCACTCTATGAAATAAATCCATTACATTTCAGAAGTGGCGTTATATTATTGACATATAATTATATTATGTTATACTGCTAGCCTAATTTGTGCCACATATACTGTGTATATATATATATATATATATATATATATATATATATATATATATATATATATATATATATAATAGGATGTAGATTCGCTACACAAACTAGCTCATGTTACTGTCCTCTCTGAGCCTAGTTTGTGTAGCGAATCCACATCCTATTATATATAATTCCAGCTCTACTTTGAAACAACTTGACTTTCGAAGTATAAAGTTGAATGTATCGAACACTCCATGAAATAAATCCATCACATATCAGACATTGCTTTATATTATGCTATATTGCTAACCTGATCTGTACTGTATGTACTATATATATATATATATATATATATATATATATATATATAAAAGGACTCCAAAAAGACACCACTCTTTCAAACCAGTGAATTAATAAGATCTTTCAGAGTGCTAGTTACTGTTACGTTGTGTAGTAATGACTAACCGTTCATAGAAAAAAAACTGTATCACATTACATTTGTTAGTATTTGCACATGCTAGAATGAACGTGTGTGTAGTGCTTTTGGCATATTTTCTTTTCAAGTTAATGGACAACAATTACCTTCTGTGACCTGTGGAAATCATTGCACAACTTTTCCAGTCTCTTACCGCTTCAAAAACCCTATGGACAGTTTCATTGGTGCACTACTTTAAAAGTTTGGTTTCTTAATGGACAGCCCTTGTATATACATTATAGAGTTTAGTTTTTTAGCTTATGTTTTCCAATGCAACAAGGAGTATTGGGCAATGGTTTGTCTCTATATTGAACGATCCATAACAACATCTCGCAGGTTACCCCGGGTTAATCCAATACTCAGATGGTCTTTACTAATTGTCAGGCTTCAGGTTTTTTTCTTTTTTGCTTCTCTTTTGCCTCCCACCCTCTGGAATCCACATAGCTATGAAAGCATTTGGATAGTCTAGTACGCGTAGAATGTGCCAAGATAGATTCATGCATCTCTCCGCGACAATATCAGGGGGCAGTTTCTGCTCACCTCTCCTGAAAACTTCTTCATTTATAATTCCATTTTTGGTTGTGATTTTGAGAATTCTTGCGAGGCATCTTTGCAGGTAAACATTGACCTTTTTCATAATCTTTATAGTAATTTTTTTCACTTTTCATTCGCATAGAGAGTCATGGGGATGAGAATGCTATTTGAATTTACATCTTGATAGCAAGTGAAATGGTTCAGGCTGACTCAACATGTTTCAGTCGCCAAAATACCCCAGAGGTCTTTCCAAGCCTGCAGTTGACACCTAATTCAATGAAACCTTTGCTGGATATCATGATTCTCAAGTATGTACGCTGACAAACTTCTTCAACTGGTTCTGCTGCAATATCCTGTGTTTGAAGAATATTCAAAGGAAGGAAACAAAAATATACAAAATCAATGGCGAAAAGAAAAAAGAAGGAAGAAAGGAGTGAACGAGTTGTCCGAGTTGTTTGATAAAAAGGTGGGAACGCTTCCAGTTCGTACTCCAAAAGTGCAATTTAGAGTGAGGTAAGTCAATAGAACAGCAGGGAAGAAAAAAGAAGAGCAGGGAAGAAAAAAGAAGAGCAGGGAAGAAAAAAGAAGAGATCCTCACCTCATTTATATCTTGTTGACTCTGTTGGGTGACCATCAAGCTAAAGGAAGGAGAATCGAGACCTTCCTCAGAGTTCCACTCATCCTCTAATGAATCTTCTAGAAAGAAAAACAAAAAACAAAAAACAATATTACATAAGAATACCCACATAAGAGAAATACAATGTGTATCTATCTCTATTTTTTGTGTATAACTTTTTTCAATGCGTGCACAGATACTGCACTTTGATCCTAGGCAGTGCATGGAAACTACACTTGCCTTCCAGGCATAAATAGATAGAAACAGACTGACACATAGGTACATAGATATAGATGGATAGATAGGGACTGAGACATAGGTAAACAAATATATAGATAGATATGAAAGTTGAAAACCCTTTCCTTAATATAAGAATGAATATCAGTCCCTCAGTTCAGATTTAACAAAGATGTAAAGATTTTATTCAATGATTCATTGGAACTAGAATTCTCATCTTGGTTTCTATTCAGAGGTTTCCGCCAGATTACCTTCTGTCTTTCCACCAATGTATGGAAACCCATGGAACGAAATCAAACGAATATAAGAATAATAATAATACGGGAAAATAAGGGAATTGAAGGAATTGGCACATGAGCGATGCTTTCGAATTCCAATGAATAAGCCAAGCACAAAAATGAACACCATATGGAAGCCTCGGCTTGGAAAAGGCTCAAGGCATTAAAATCCTATTGCCACTATACTCAACACCGCTTGGCAAAGAGCTGGATTCTTCAAATTTTTTTTATCGCAATCTAGTTTAAATTTATGTGATAACCTCTTGACCCAGTGACAAATAACAAACAATCCATTTTATCTCAGGGCATAAACATGAAACAACAAAAAAATAAGACCACTTCACACTCTCAAAGCTCAGGTTCTAAACTATACAAGGTGTGGAACATACATACCATATCGTACACCTATGATTTGTGTCTTGCTACTACCCCTCACCTTGCTTTCCTTCTCATTCATTAAACCCCCTATTGTTTTTTTTTAAACAAATTTGATAAATAAATTATTGATGACAAAAGTAATAATATGATTATGGATATATTCATATTTCATTACCACCAATATTTTTCTCACTTACTCTTCATTTATTCACTGATTTATTGTTAACTTGTGACCCAGTCAACAGGACCTCGCAACCCAAGAGTGAGTTGGGACCTGTACTTGGATGAACCCTGACTTAGAGGATTAAGTTCCAACCACACAAGTTTGTCTAGTTCCCTGGAAGCCAGGGCTCTTCAGTGTCGGAATATACTTGGTGGAGAAGGAAAATCGGTAGTTACAAATTCAGAAATTGCTAGAAAAGATTCTGGTCATAATAAAAAGCAAGGGATGAGAATATAATACCACCCCTAACCTGGATGGAATGAAGGGATCCATTCGAATTTTCCTGAAAATAAACAAATGTGACAGACATCTGAAGGAGTTCAGTGAGTGCGTCACTTTTCAAAGTTACACAGTGTATTCATTTCAGTGAAGATTATAATCGAAAATCAAGCACACCCCTCATATCAAGAACCGCTGACCCAAACAACTTCAAATTTGACACTTTATGTCTAGTGAATATCAACTTCATCTGATGATCAGTTGTCAAGTTATCTCAGTGTGCGCGCACACACACACACACACACACATACACACACACACACACACACACACTGAGATTTCTCAAATTATAGTGAGATGATATCAACCCAATTTCACACGTCGACTATTAATTAACTAATTTTGCTTTCACACAACATTCTATTTATTTATTCATTTTTGAAGTGTGGGAAACATGTCCGTGGTTTGAGATGTTGAAGAGAAATAATTTTTAGTCAAATAAAATAAATTCCTTTGAGCAAATCTGGACACACATTAAATATATTTGAATGTTTTCATAGGGATGGGAATTACAGTCAAAGTTAAGCAATGTCAAGCCAGGTCAGTACCTAGATGGGTGACAGCTTGGGAATACTAGGTATAATGAGTGGAAGTGGTGATGTGAGTAACACTGCATCAGGTGTTTGTCACCTGAAAGTCTATTTTGATATGGGAAGCCCAAGCAGAGACACCTGATGTCATAGTCAGCGTAAGGGCACTAGCTTTAGATGGGAACGGTGAGTGCAGGTGTGTGTGTGTGTGCGTGTGAGGGAAAGTGAATAAACAAGGTTTCTTCATTTTTTATGGGATGAAGTACTTCAACACTATTTTTATTTCATTGGAGAAGAGCAACCATAAGATTCAGTGAAATCAGTAATAAAACAAAATATTATTTCTTTATGATAGTAATTATTATCATCTTGTACCTTTAGACATGATAATTATTTCATTTATATCATCATCAGTCTTTTATCATCCGTTGTTGGACACAGACCTTCCCCAGGATTCTCCACGTTTCTCTATTGTGGGCGTTGTGGAGCCAGTATTTTCTGAATTTGTCTAGTTTGTCTCTCCATCTTGTATTCTGCCGGCCTCATTTGCGGATGTGATCTCTGAGGATCCATGTTGTGAGTTGTGATATCCATCAGTTGTCTGCCATTCTTACATATTATATGATTTAACGGTGTGTGTGTGTGTGTGTCCCAGAAAAATGTATACGCACTTAGTTTGTTAATAATCATTCTGGTTCTCACCTGAAAGTTAATTAAACTCTTCCATGAGAAAGAATAAAGAAAATATTCATACTCCGAAACAAATTATCTAAAATCATCTATAAAGGAAATACCAGCACAAAATTTGGGCATTGTTGGTTCAAATTGACCATAGAAACCCCCCCCCTGCCCCCTAGTTTTTAGATGATGCTTAGTGGTGTGCTCATGTATATTTTGAAAGATGTAAAAATGTGATCGGGGCATCCAGACAAACACACACACACACACACACACACACATGCAAAGATGAGCAGAGAGAGGAGAATCTGTAGCCCACTTGGCTGGTTGGTTGGGCGCGAACCATTTGTGGGCCAACAGTGATTGGCAGGAACACTTATCCTCTCTCAAGATTTTAATTAACTTTCAAGTGAAAACCACTACAGCTATTAGCAAACAAAATGTGTATTTATCATCCTGGAACACATAGCCTATATATACATATATATATATATATATATATATATATATATATATATATATATATATATATATAATTAGATTTACTAGGATATATTCCTGACGATTATCAACAAAGCACTCTTCAGTAACAGGCAATATGTTTTCAAAACATTGCCAGTTGCTGAAGAGTGCTTCAGGCACAAAATGTTGACATTCGCCAGATATATATCCTTGTAAATCTTATTTTATATGTCAATAGCTCTACTTACTTTGATGAATATTGAGCACTGTGATTGAATATCATCAACAACAGATGAAACCTGTTTTCTGTTTCGATCTTTTTGTATTTACACAAATGGAAGAAAACATTATGACCCATATATATGTAACAACTGATGATCCCAACAAGAGATGATTTACACATTGTACCATAATAATAAAGTATATGTAAAATGAAGGAAAAAACACTGAAGAAAATTACACGAATTGCATTGACAGATATTGGGAAATGGGTGACTGAAGTGACACAAATAATCTAGTGGAAAAGTTTTTTGATGTTTAGTGTTTAAAGCTGTAAAGCTTTCTAAACTAATACATATATATATATATATATATATATATATATATATCATTGTGTCATCCACAGACAGCTGTTTTGTTGTATTATAACTCTTCAGTGTGCCTATTGATATTCCAGTACCACCACTGATAATTAGTACAACGAGGTAGGACCGAAACCTTTGCTCTACCCCACAGAACTGGATGGTCAGTAAGGTTGAATTTAAGCGATATATTTACTCACGCATGTATTCCCCATACACCAGAATGCTCTATTCCTATGTTGGAAGAGCATTATATATATATATATATATATATATATATATATATATATATATATATATATATATATAAGTAGCATATAGTGCTTTGAATCACAAATGCACAAAACCCCAAAATATTTCAGTTGGAAAAGCAATGGAAAAGGTATCATATATTCTCACCTACGTATCTGTGGTGTGAGTGTGTGTGTGTGTGCATGCCTGTGAGATGAAAGTAGATTTCTAGACAGAAATCTTTGATATCTTTGGACAAGATTAAGATGGGAAATATATACCTATATTCATCTGCCTATTTATATATGCATACATACTTCCCCCCACACACACACATGCATAATTCTTCTTACCTATTTGACACCACTTACAAGAATATCTGAAACTTAGATCTACAACTCTCTAGAATAGAAAACTTCTTCCGACCGAATGAATTACATACTTAAGGATGGGTAAAGAATGCATGAGTGGAGATAGTAATAAAAACAACAAAAATGAGGATACTAATCTAAATAATTCATCTCAAAGTTTTAGGGCAGTGATTCCCAAAGTGGGTGCTCGAAAACTTTGGAGGGGGGATGAAAGCAAAGACTTGAACTCAGTGTTGCCAACTCTAAAAATATATTTGCGTGAGTTTGACTGATATCAAAGATAGCCAAAAGACACCGAAAAGATGTTTCAAAAGACCAAAATGTTTAAGCATTTCTGTACTGATTTAGCCAGAGATTCAATACCCATGAAAGGGGTGGTACGGGGGGGGGGGGGGGCATTTGAAGACAAGGGTTACCGAGAGGGACAATGGATGAAGAACACAACTATGCATAAAATTGAATTTTGGAAAAAAATCATTTTTTTCAGTAGAACTGTCTGAAGTTAAAAATATTTTCTCACTCTCCTGATTTAAAGAGTTCTATTAACTTATTTGAATAATTGAAATTGAAATTTTTTTCATTGAAATTTAGGATAACCCATGATTATTTGGTCATAAAATCCTATTAAATGTAGAATGTCAAAAGTTATCCCCCTTGATGGCTAAAAATGGCTAGAATCTCATTTTGCAGCTAAAAAAATTATGTACACTTGCAAAGATATCGTTCTTAAAATCTTTGTAAGACATTTTAAAGTAAAAACTGCCAACATGTGTTCTTACAGTTCTCAAGTTGGTCTGGCTGGCTGGCAATATATGCATGTGTGTATCACGCATACACGCTGATGGAGTCAGAAAGTTGAAAATTTCAACATTTGATCTTTTTTTTACCCCCCCCCCCAATAGTTATTTACAGAGGTGGGGTCAATTAACAGTGTAAAGTTTTTGATGGCAAAAATGCGACCAGGCACAAACTAAAGGACCAATGTAGCATACTTGAATAGCAAATTGAGCCCCCACTGAAAACCTATTGGCAGGGAAGGGGTCCAAAAAACCGAAAAATCAAAACATTTTGCTAGACATAAGGAGTAAATGTTTAAATTTTCAGCCCTCTAGCTCCATTTCTGTGGTCTATACATGTGATATATAGATAGCCAGCCAACCAGCAAGACCAACTTAGAAACTTAAGAAACCTATGTTGACAGTTCTGATCCACAGTTTCTAATAAAATGAGCAAGTTCATATTTCTCCATTCAAAATTCCCAGTCATAAAATATAAAATTAGGTTAATGAGAAATTAGTTTCTGTCTAAAATAATCGACTTTTAATTTGGGCTATTTTTGAAGTCACCTTATCAGATTTGCCTTTGCCTTCATTTTAACCCTAAACCTGTCGCTAGATTATCCGATGTTTCATGCCAGGAAAACCTCTGATCTTATCCAGAAGTTTACACTTATTTTTGTAATCCTCATGATTCCCAATCTATTCAAACTAAATCCATAAAAGTTTACATCAAATAAAAGGAGAATAAACAAGGAGTTCACGTGTATTATGGTGTGTAATGAAGAGTGATAAACATAGATTGAAGTAAAATATGCAGTTGAAAGTGTAAGAGATGCAAAAATTTACTATTTCATTTTCCTTGTAATTCCTGATATATTTAGGCTAGACCCATAAAAGTTTAGTCCAACTAAAGGAAAATAAACAGAGATTTCACATGTAAAATAGTGAATAGTGAAAAATAATCTGAATATGAAAAAATATGCAGTTGAAAATGTAGGAGAAAGGAATGAGAAAAAAAAAAAAATTTGTTGACAGTGAAGTTTATGAATGTTTTTTTCAAGTGCTACAAAGGGAAATAACTCCTCTAATTTATGAAGGATAGATAGAACTACCAAGGGAAGTCACTTGTTTTATTATTAGCTTGACTTTTCTTACTAAGCCAGTCGAAAAAAAAGATAGTGTTTGTTTTGGATGTGCAAGGTACATCTACACGGCATTGTGAGGTTACCTCTGTATGACATACATTCTGATGGTAGACTAAAGGTTTCGAAATGGCCAAAGCATTACTAAATTACAAAATAATGAATCTGGCATCAAGTATAAATAAAATAGAATTCATAAAGATATGTACATATATATATATGAAATAATGATAAATAATTGTGACATCCACAGACAGCTGTTTCATTGTATTGTATCTCTTCAGTGTGGCTATAGACTATCCAATATCCCATCTAGTACCATGTGGTAGGATTGAAACCTTTGCTTCAGACCCAGAGGCTGGCATTTTATCCCTACCCTACATGGAACTGGACTGTCAGTAGGACCAAATATAAGCGATATATTAACTTATGCACAATTTCCAAATGGAAGAACATTGCTATATATATATATATATATATATATATATATATATATATATATATATATATATATATATATATGAAATGATGTGCAACTTAATTTTAGAACAAAATTCATTATATTCAGGAGCTGATTGGGTGATAAGAAGGGGAGTAGAACAGAAGGGGGGGAGGACAGAGGGGGGTAGAAAAGAGGATGAGGAAAAGCAATGAGAGGGTGGGAGGAGGAAAATGAAAAGTATGTAGGGTGGGAGGAGAACTTTCTCACTTTCTATCAACTTTTAAGAATTTATTTCATTCAATGTGTATCAGGTTAAATATTAAATTGTTTTTATCGAATTATATATTTTATAACAGTGGAATCCCCACGGGTATTTCTATTTGAAACAAAACTGATAATTAAAAATTGAAACACAGAAAAGAAAACAGTATTCGACAATCTAAAAAACAAAAACGTCTACATTAAAGGAAGTGCAGGTGGTCTAACAGTTGATAGAGAGAATGGAATTGCTGAACCAAGATCAAATTCTGGCTGGGACAGGTTTCATTCATTTCACACTAATGTTCATGGAAAAGGCATGAATGTACCCTACTTGTTATGAGTAAATGGCAGAGCACTTAGGGCCAGTAAGCCCTGTGAAGCAGTCCATCTTGGCTAGCACCAAGGCCATGGAAAAACCAATAATGATCAGGTCTTCATGGCTCATTTGAAAAGTGATGACTAAATTATTGCCTGAAATGTTGTGAAACATAGGTGCAAATGAGTCTGATAGTCAATGGAATTCTAACAGGGTTCATGAAGACCCATGGTTCTATGGAACTTCTTCAGGAGTTTTGCAAAAAAACTGAGACATTTTCATGAAAACCCTGAGTTCCATTCGACCTCTCCAGGGTTTGGGCAAAAAACAGTGACATTTTCACAACATACTTTAAAATTCTTCATCACATGAACAATTACTTTGTGGCTTTTATACGTCATTATTCAATTTCTTCAGCACGATATGAGGAAAAATTGACATTTTGCCTTTTCAAATTTTGATAGTAGTCACTCATACATTTATTCTTCCCCAGTGAACATTCTAACTTTCCCATTTGAGTGTGTTTCCTTTTTGGGTTCATACAAAAACATGATAACTCCATAAACAAGGCCAAAATCCAATAGTTACATACATAAGTAAACATATATATGTAGAAGGGAGAGTTATTTTTCAAAGGGATTTCCTAGAAAGTTCAATTATTGAAAAGGGTTCCCTAGGTAGCTAAAGTCTAAATTATTGGATTTATATTCTAACCAAAAGAGATATGTAACCGACTTAATTCTACCTGTGAGTCTCCATACATACGCAGTCTGTCTCGAATGTATCAAGTCATTTAATATTAACAAAAAAAAATAGCCTTTCAAGGGCAATGGTGCCTTAGTCTCTTTCAAGTGCTCTTCCTGCGATCTCACACTTATCCCAGCATACCTTTGAGTTTTCAAAACAGTCTGCAAAATCATCTTTCGGGATAGCCATCAGCTGTCTTTCCCCATTGTCCTTAATCTCATCTACAGTTTGAAATCTCTTTGGGGAAAAGCCAGAATTCGAAGTGAGCCAATTCTGGACTTTACAAGGAGTTGGGTGAGGGAAAGTTTTGTGAAAAAATACTACAAGAGACATGAAGAATGATAAGGCTTGGTCATCGTAAATGTGTTGGTCATACAGAACACAAACTCACACTGTAAAGTCTCACTGCTGAGAAATCAAAAAAGAGAGTGTGCGTTTATGCATGTGTAGTAAGGTTTCTTCAGAATTATTGGCCAAGTTACATTATGGCAGTGTGAATGTCTCTCGATATATTTAAAATGGCTGTGTACTTCCAGGACAGACATTGTATAGTTAATTAGGTGCTTATCAAGTTCAGCTTAGTCTGGCACAAGGCCACAATAATGAGGCATCCATTGAGGATCAAAATCACTAACAATGGTCTGTGAGACCAATGTGCTGTCCAATGCTCTACAGGTGGTTCTCTAATAGCCTATACATGTCCGAACATGACAAGTTCAGAGAATTGTGCAAACAACACCATTGTCTATTGTCGAGTCATTCAAAAATAGAATCTGCAGCTTTCCTTCTTCTTCTTCTTCCCGGCTGGCATTTGTGACCATTTGTAAAGGTACAGACAGCCCCCGCTCTACACACACATACCATCTTCAAGCATCTTCTCTCCTACTTGATTCATCCACCCACTTTGTTTCATTGTTTTGTCAAGACAAGGACAAATAAGAAGACTTCTTCATTAGGGCTTTCTTTCTTTTTTTCTTAATTCAGTTAATTTTTTCCGGTAACAAGAACTACTTACATCTTTCAACGATGCAAGGTGTATGAAATAATAAAACAAAAAACAAAAAAAAGGTCTGGTTAGTCACTCAATAGAAACCATCAGCTGACCAATGTTTTATGACAGCATGCTGTTTTGGGGGAGTTCAATTAAAAAATTGGAAAAAAAAAATGAATGACTTACTTCTGTTGCCTAGTGTTGGGCAGTAGTCACTAGAAAGTCTGAATTTCCAAAAAACACACAGACTAAAAACCTACTTTAGGGTGGAATTTAGAAACAAAAGAAGTTTTCTCTTCTAAATATAACAATGAGTATATGTTTACCAGCTCCATTTGTACATCCTGTATTCACAATACATATGTATATAGAGAGCAGTTAGTTGTTCAGCCCAGTTTAAAAACTGAAGACACTTTTGGTGACAGTTTTGGTTGACGGTTTCAAATAAGATTTGTGACACAGTCAAAACAGGAGACAATGTATTCACTTCTTGAATAGTATAAACATAAATTGTCTTATGGCTCACTGATCCTTATATAATGGTCATGTGATGCCAAAAACAGATTTTTTCATTTGATAATTAAAATAATCTTGAGTTGTTTTGAGTTTCTTAGATCAAGCCACATACTCTTAATCTGCTTGTTTGTATGTACGACAGATACTTTTTCTGATTATTATTCATTCTCCTTTTAACCATGAATTTATATTGATTAGTACAGTTATTGCTGTACAAGTCAATGGTTCAAAGTATAAGCCAAAAAAACCCCTATCAAATTATAATAAGACCATAAACAGTGCATTAGGAACACTACAAGAAATTTTGGAACAAATTAACCATATCAATCAAGGTATATCTGTATATATAATATCCCTATTTTGTCAGTGGTATCAGCTTCAATTCCTAACCACATTTTCAATGTACTATTTTTGATGGCCTGGTGAAATTTGCCCAATTTTTTATATCCTTTACCTAATGTCATCAGCTGGTTATTGTTATTTAAAAGACCCCGTCCCAAAGTGATCATAATAAGGGGCTTCCTCTGTTTTTTCAGATTAGTTCCTATCTATATTGAATGGCCTCTGTTCTGCCCCTACAGACAATGGATTGTTCTCTCCAGGGCACATGCCTGGGTGAAGCATATGGAGTTCCAGGGATGCCCAGTTTTCGAAATTCCCCTTTCAGCCTTACTGTTATAGTCCAGAGAATAGAAGGGAGCAATATGTCTGGCATCAGCTTGGCTGCAGGAGCTGCCAGAACTTGGCGCCAAATCACCTCAAGGAGGCTCCACTCTTTGGTTAGGGAATCTGAGTTGTCTTTCTCCTAGACTGGTTGCCTTCCTAAGGCTAGAGAACCCAATCTGACCACCTATTTTACCCATATCTGGGAGAGGAAGAGATGGATTCATGTCTTTCCCAAGGGTACCAGTGCAAAGTGACCTTGATCTATCTATATTATATTATTTCTAATTACAGTCATGGAGGTCAAATTCTTGAAATTGTTTTTCTGTCAGGCATTAACCAAATCTGTCCAGTCACACAGCCTATTTCCACAATTAAGCACTCAAAATTCATTTTGAAAAATCCAAAACGTTATTCAAGGGAGGTGACTTCTTACAAAAGTTACCTCCCTTGCACTTTTCGGTGATTCAAAAAAAGTTTTCTTCAATTCAATTCACTAACAGTTCCATTTTTTTATCCTATTCATTGAAGAGTTTGTAAGCGGTCACAAGCGGTCCATGAATCTTCAAGTTGAATAACTATGCCAGGCAGGTGAAAATGAGGGTACATTCCTTGGTAAAAATAAAACACTCATTTGTAGTCAGCACTATAGTACTGTTCTCAACAAACGAAGCTTGAATCTGATGCAAAGATACATATCTGTCATTCCTTACACAAGTGGAATTGCTTTATTGAATTCACAAGTACTTCATCCCCACAGGATAACGCCAAGGCCTCATTCTTTGCGCAAGCTGAGCAACTCTCATAAACCCACAGATATACAAATACCCAACTTAAATACAGCAAAAGGAAGTTTCATTAAACACAGTTTGGTTCCATTTTATTCCTTCTTACTCAGTTATCTAAAATCATTTAGAAAACTTGGAAAAATATTGCATAATTGACATTCTCTTTATCATGACTTTGTTGTTTGAAAATTTAATGAATCATCAAGACGGGTATCCTCACCTTAGCTGTTTGGATCCCTATACCTAGGCAGGTGCATTCTTCAGCCCTCGTAGTATTCTATGAAGTTACAAGGCAAAGTATTGCCATTATTTGATTAATTATTCACACTAACATCCTCATCTTAGTTGTCTGGATCATTATATCTCGGCTGATGCATTCTCCAGCCTTCATAGTATTCTATGAAGTTCTGAAGTGAATTATAGTCATTATTCATTGAATTATTCAGACTTGTATCCTTATATCTAGGCTGATGCACTCCCCAGCCTTCCTAGTGTTACCTGAAGTAAAGTCTTGTCATTATTCAATGAATTATTTATACTAATATCAATGATTATTTCTTATTATTGCGTTTTGGATGATGTACTCTTGAGCCTTCCTAACTAAAGTTCTCAAGTGAACTACTAGGCTCATTTTATAGACTATTTGCCAATGTAGTGCGTTTGATGCTTAATGGATGTCCTATCATAATGGTTCTGTACCAGTCTGAGCAAAGGTAAGTTCATTCAATATCTATTTATAATGTTAGTTGAGATGTGCCTCTCAGATTATGTCCCATTTGAAGAGAATCTCCCTTTTGGAAACCAAGAAAGAAACCACCATGTTGAAAGAGATGAAAGGAAGCTTGTTTTCTTCTGTCTTCAGTCGTTGTTGATATTCCCTTTTGGGTCCCTGTTCAGGGGCCAAGAACATCAAAATAAAAAAAAAACTAAAACATAGGCAATAAAAAATATCATCTATCAGCAGATAAGTTCATTGTGTGGGCGCTGAATACAATATGTCTACATCATTACCTCCAACTGTAGTCTGTTCTTTTTCTTCTTTTTTGAAGTGAGGAAATATATGCCTTTCAAGTTTGATATCAGGTTGCAGCCGTTTCCAGTGAACCTTTCATGATTGATGTTAGAAATGTTTTTCTGGGGACAAGGCACCAGCTTCATCTTCCCATAAAAATCTTGTATATTATTTTTTGATCTTTCAAATAGATCTTTATTACATCAAACTGGGGCATTTCTAACTTGTAAAGTCCCCCTTCCACCCCACTGAGTACTTTCAATTAAAATCAACAGGAAATACTCGGGCAATTTATTTTAGGGTTAATTTTTAATATCATGGTTGACCTTGCAACTTTCTGCACATCAAAATGGTGTTGGGTTAGGACAAGCGGTTCAAATAACACACTGTTAGTCTTTTTATGGCAAAAAGAATCTATACAACTAACAGTGTGACTTTTTCTGTTTGTTTCTCTGTAAATTCCACTAGAGCACACAGATACAACACTTTGATCCTAAGCAGAGTGCACAGGTACTCTGATTCTGGGCAGAAATGCCAATCCATACATAAATAATCCCATCATTCTTTATGAGTACACAGCTAGTAAGTAATGACACTAAGTATAATGAAACTAGTTAAAATACTAAGTTGGCCAAAAGATTTTTTTTCTTTTGCTGTTACATAGCTAGATGAACTAAACAAAGAAAGTAAAAAAGTCAGCCTGGACATGAACTTCAGTAAAACAAAAGTCATGAGCAATAATCACGTTGAGAATAAGAACATAACTGTCAAAATAGAAGATGCAAAACTCGGCAAGGTAGACCACTACATCTACCTAGGACAACGAATCTCTATGAGACCCTCAAAAGAAGAGGAAATCAAGCAAAGAATCACTCTGGGATGGCAAGCCTTCAGCAGAGCAAGCTCAACTTTCAAGAACCAGATGATCCCAATAATCCTAAAAAGAAGAGTATACAACCAATGCATTCTCCCAATAGTCACTTATGAAGTAGAAACATAGAACTTAACCAAGAGACAGACCTGCGAACTGAGAAGTATGCAACGTGCACATGAGAGAATCATGCTCAACCTCACATGGAGAGATCACAAGACAGCACAGCACATAAGGAAGAAACAGGAGTCAGAGACATCACAGAAACTATTAAAAAACCAAAATGGCAATGGTCCAGACATGTTGCAAGAATGAAAGACAACCGATGGACATCATGTCTCACCACATGGATCCCCAGAGATCACATAAGAAACCAAAGGCTGACAGAACACAAGATGGAGAGATGAACTAGAGAGATGAACTAGACAGATTCAGGAAATACTGGCTCCGCAACGCCCATGATAGAGAATTGTGGCGAATCCTTGGGAAGGTCTATGTCCAACGACGGACATTAAAAGACTGATGATGATGATGAAAGTTTTATCATTTTAGCATTCAGTTTTAATCAATTATTATAATGAGCAGTTTTGAAATAATAATTTTCTCGTCTTTGTTGTTTATTTCTTCCACAATTGATTATAACACATTGTTGAACAAAATTCACACAATGGCTACTTTTAACTAACTTCTATTAAAATGAAAAAGGTTGCTTTCCATTGTATTGTGAGAGCTGTCATATCAGTAAGCATTTAAAAATAAAGATTAAATGTACTTACTGAGGGTGAGAGTTGGAACTTTATAGACAATATGGGATAATGGTGCAGTACAATTGTTTTATGTAACCCTCAACTCAAAGACTGTATTATTATTCACTGGTAACAGGATTGTCACTAAGATATAATCCGAAAATACCCGTCTGTCAAGAATCTGGACCTCAAAATTGATTCAAGTCAAAAGCGCAAAATTTCAGATTATACTGTAATCAAATTTTAAAGTTTATCAAATTTTATGATACTTTTTCTTCACAATATTCTGAATGACCGTAGCCATCAAAGATGCCAAATGGTTCTTTCTTTTATTTTTATATGTGCATCTAGATATTTCTGGATGTTTTTTTACTCTTTTTTAGATGTTTTCCAGTGGAAAACACTATTAATGTCACTAATAGAATCCATTCTGACCACATATTTATTATTCTTTGATGGAATTTCTCCAACTCGACTTCATAATTTGACGCTACCTTGATTCACCAATTGTCTAAGATCATATTGTTTGAGGAGGCTGAGTTTTACATCTCATCCTTGTTTTGATTAAATCTAATTCAATTTTGATTTCAGTGTCATGTGAACATTTGCGCTTTTGACTTTAATCAATTTTGTGGTCTGGATGCCCCACTTGAAACCCCCGCCCCCCCAAGATCATTATCAAAATTGGCAAAAATTGTTACGACTTGGCTGGGAGGTTTTCGCTTGTGCACTGTATTCATCGGATATCACACTTTCTGATCATCTTTTATTTTGGTCTTTACAGAATTCATGTCTTGAGGTATAATGTTTCAGAATTTCCCCAGGGTAAGTAGATATGTTTGTTGATTGATAATATGGGTGGAGGAATCGGGTGTGGTGTGGTGTGGTGCGATGAGCAGAAGCCCGAGACCAAATACAAAGAGATAACACTGGGTAAGAAATCTGATCTAACTTCTTGGGTTGCCAATAAGTACAACATCGCAAAAAAACAAAACAAAAAAAACAGAGAGAAGAAAGTAAAATTAGTCCACAGGTGAAAGTGCATCTGCCTTTGATGACGTACGGGGTGGGGGAGTAGAGGGAGGGGGTAGTGATGTGGAGAGCGATCAAAATAAAAGGGGGAATAAAATGAAACCCTTCCAAATGCTTGAGTTTTTTTTTGTTTTTTTTCCCCCTGTTTTTCTCTCCACTTCTGTGATCATTCCGACCTCCCCGAACAAAATTTCATGGTGAGGAGCTTTGGAAGTAAGAATTATGGCAAGAAGCCCCGAAAAATAACAAACAACTCAAAATCTTTTTTTTTTTTTTTTTTTTCTTCCCAACAGAGAACTGACAAGAGGCCCTTGAAGAGTTCTTCACAAAAAAAACAAAAAAACATATTCGGTTAAGTATATACAGGTTTTCCTTGCTATCTGAAAGTAGAGCATTCCTATAAAAACCTCCTGTAAGCCAAGATGGCATAAAGCTGTTTTTGAAGATGGAGATCTTTTCGTGGAAGCAAGTTCAATCTTGTTTCTTTTTTTACTATATTGAATTTTTTCTTTTAATCGAATTCATATATGAAACTGGATGAAGCAGAAACACCTGAAACTTTCA
>OY735229.1:4668948-4671448 GCA_963457665.1 Thysanoteuthis rhombus
GCAGCATGCCATGTTGAGAGTGATCAATTAAAAAATTTGGAAAAGGGATGGTGAATTAATAAGTTGCATGTATCACCTTTTGTTAGGTGGTGATCACTAAAAAAGACCAAATTTTAAAAGAAAAAAAAAAATAGGCGTGAATCCTGCCAGACACAAACTAAGGAATCAATTTAGTATAAGACTTACACAAATTGAAGACACCCACCCTTTAAAACTTTTGGGGGTGGGGAATTTTAAAAAAATGGATAAGTTTTCTCAAAGCATAATGAAGAGTAAATGTTGCATAGTTTTAGCCCTCTAGCTCCATTGATGTGACTTGTATGCATGACATAACCAGCTAGCCAGAACCACTTGAAAACTTGATTGACCTAAGTGGACATTTTTCAGTTCACAGTCCATAGTAAAGGGAAACTACTCTATAATTAGCATTCAATATACCTGGAGTTATCTACCTTTAGAAATTGGATCATCATAATATAGATGATCAGAGGGAGTGTATAAGCAGACCCCACGCTGTTAGAAACCGTAGACCAAAATTATCAAAATAGATTTCTTCAGTTTCCAAGTCGGTCCAGCTGGCTATATGTATATGTATGTATCTATGTCTCACACATACAGGCCACACCAATGGAGCTAGAGGGAATTTTTTTGTTTTGTTTTTTTCAATTCACCCCCAATAGATTGGGGGGGGGTCAGTTTGCAATGTAAGTTTATGCTGAATTGGTCCCCAGCTCGTTTTTTTTTTAATTCATTATTTTTAGAGATTACTACCCAATAAAAGGCGAGAAAGGTAACCTATTCATTGATCATCCCTTCTTATTAATGTTCTAATTGATCACCCTCAATGCAGCATGCTGCCAGAAGATATTGGTCACGTGACTGTTTCCATTGAGTGACTATCCAGACCTGTTATCATTAAGTAGTAAATGGGATTGGAGACTGCTTTATTCTCCAAGTTAGAGCATTTTGATAGTATAGCACTAACAAAAATGTCACTACAAGGCGCTGTTTTTGCCATGTTGTGGTAACAAACAAATGGAAATCAGACAATATAAACAATACAAAAAAAACAAAAGCAGACCTTACAAACCAAAAAATGAATAAATACTGCGGAAATTGAGGGCACAAGACGAGACATCCGGAATCTGGGGCGGCAATTAGGGGAGCGGGGATGCAGGGGTATGAGTATACTTACTTCTCTACTGACATAGACTTCACTGTATGCCTAGTTCCCCAAACCCATTGCAATCACTGCCCTGAATACAGACCCGCATTACCCAAGCCATGTAACTGTGTACTCCGACAGGTGCGGACATTCTACAAGTGCTGACAAAGTCCCCCCATTAGCGGCATAATTGCGGTCCATAAAACAGCCGACCATAATAACGAGTGCAGAGTGCCAAGTCTCCATTTCCTAAACCCACTTATTCGCTCTCTAACCAAAACCACACCTTAATTGGCAGCATGTATTGGCCAAAACTTTCTGTGTTAATGAAAATATCAGAACAAAACTTTTGAATTAGAGCCAGCTTTTTTATCAGCACGTGTTGCGGGTTGGGTGGGAAATTGAAAATAAAAGGCCAGTGAAGTGAGACTGGCAAGCTGGACGCAGTTATCTCCCTTTACATTACACATGCAATATATAAAAGCTGAACGATTGTCCAGGTTATCTCGGAGGAGATATATAATCAGACGCAGTCATACAGTGTCGCCCATAAATGAGTTCAGGCCAACCACTTTTTTTTTTCATTATAGAAAGTTTATTTCCCTCTAAACCAAACAGAGCAGGGTTTTATAATTTCTGTTGGAACTTTACAAAATCAAAACAGATATTATCAGGAATTGTTCAATACTTGATTCAACTGCATTGGGACTCTATTGCAAAAAATATGAATATGTTGACATTCAAAAAAATACGCCCCATGTTCTATTATCACGATTTCATAAGGGTATTAGCATGAAGTGAATGCCAATTGATATACCCTGAGTCTTGGACTCAGTTCATGGATTCCATTTTTCCTGCTGTTAACCATTAGGCCACCCACATCTCAAACTCCTTACACTAGCAGATGACAGAGGCAGATCAGTTAGTCACTCGCACGACAAGCTTTCTAACCTTCTCTATATAAGTGGATGCCCACATGAGCTTTTCATAGGATGAATATTAATCATTTGCTAAATCAAAAGGAAACCATATGCAAAGGTCTGGTTAGTCACACAATAGAAACTGTCACATCACCAACATCTTTTGGCAGCATGCCATGTTGGGGTGATCAACTAAAAAATATGGAAAAAAAGGGTGATCAACGAATAAATTACTTCTCCCGGCTTTTGTTAGGCTGTGATCTCTACAAAAAGTCTGAATCCCCCCACACACACACCACACACCAAAAAAAGGCATGAATGCTACTGGATACAAAACAAGAGACCCATTTAGCATTGTAAATTGACCTCCTCCCTCTAAAAATTGGAGAGGGGAGGCTTAAAAAGAAAACAATGA
>OY735229.1:4676448-4681173 GCA_963457665.1 Thysanoteuthis rhombus
AAGTATAACCATGGTGCACACTACCGTACAGTGTGAGAAACTTGTTACATAAAAGTTGATAAACACAACCAACAAAGCAAACTTTCCTTTTTCTTTCATGTTACAAGGTCATCCTTCTTCAACATAAAGCACTGCTGTTATTTCCATCAACATGGCTCCATGAATCAACATTTTCATTGTTGATTGGGATTATATCAAAACACGGATCAAATTTCAAAACACCTGAACATAATCTTCATTGTGTGGTTGTTAAGTTTCCACTTGTATTAATGAACTTGTTACCCCCCGAACTGGTCCGACCATCCCACAATCCAAGACTGACATATTCAAAGAATTATGAAGCTGGACAAGAAACCTGAAGAATATTTTCCAAACCTTTCACTAACAATTACACGTAGCTCTTATATGATTTTACTGATTATTTTTCTTCAATTTTCATGGCTATGTGGGAATCTGTCAATGCTCAAAGGGCACAGAGGATAGCAAAGGTTGGGAACTCCTGTTATATTGTAATCAATGAGTCAAAAGCCTCCTGGAGGCAAAAGAGATGTCAAGTTATAAACTATTACCTAGATAAGTGAAAATTTTGCTGATTAACAAGAGACGCATTTTCTAGATAAACTTCAAGTGTAACTTTAAATTCAGGACATGTCTACTGAACTGATATATATATATCTTTTACCTGGATGATGAATGGCTTGGTGTCATGGACAAATTGTAATGGGCATGGCAAACTCAGTTAGAGTTTCAGCCAAGGCTTCTTATGCTAACTTTGCAGTAATTTCCTTGGGAAAGGCATGAATCCACTTCTCCCTGAGCTATGGATAAAAAGCAGAGCAGTTAGAGTTCTTTAGCCCTGTAAAGCAGTCCAATTGAGAGAAGGTTACTCTGACCGAAAAACCCCTTAGGCAGACGGTGGTAAGAACTTCTTTCTGGCAACTCCTGCAGCCAAAAAGGCTGCAAGTTATGATATACCACTGAAAAAACAACCTTGAAGGCCAAGAAAATAGGATCATCTCTGTGCAATGACTCTCCCATTTTGAAATAGAGAAACATTTGCACACGCATCGTTTGCTGTACAAATTACCACATAGCTGCAGAAATCAGAAAGTTGGTCAACCAACAACAAAAAAAAAAAAGCAGAAGATATATCTATAATAGCAAACAATAATCATGTTCTCATGTGCAAATTTGAACATGTCAGCAAACTGAAGACCATTCTAACCAAACGTTTCTTGACTTTATTCAAGGCTTTCTTGCACCCCTTAATCTGGGGGCTAAAAGATTAAATTGTTAAAAGTAAAGATCAGCAAACTTAATACTAAAAAGTGTTAATAACAAAACATTGAAATTCATCAGATATCAAAATCAAAAGCCTGTATCAAAATTTCACTTATAAAACCATTTAATGTGCTGACTGAAAGAACTGAAGTTGTATTAATCAGCAAAAAAAAAAATAAAAGATTTTGCTTCTCTTTGCACCTATGAAGATTGCTACCACTTAGGGGTGCATGAGAACCACTTTTCTAAATCTTAAGTGATAATACATGACAAGTTAATATTACTTACAGAAAATCTTTGTTTGAAAGATGCAAATAATGGGAGAAGCTCCACGTCTCAAGGAAGAGAAAAACGAAATCGCCACAACACTGACTGAGCAAAAGTAACTGTTTTGGGTAACCTCAGCAGTAAACAAAATCAAAGCACTCGTTCTCTTTTTTTCTAATACTGCCAACTCAACACTTTGTTTCACACATTGTCTTTTGGAGGTAAAACTTATTCATTAGAACCTATGGTAGTTAATTAGAACACAAGGCCACTAATTAATGCTAGCAGTATTATCTTCGCTAGTGGTTACTGAGGTCACATGAACGGGATTTGGAAATTAGGTTTGTATCATATATGTTGTTCCGTACCAAGCAGTATTGATATGATGTCTCAAAATTGATATATATTTTTTTCATCAAATGTTATAAACATATTTGCACACATCAATAATCCTGAAGTGTCTCTCTTCCTCTCCTATAAATATATATATATATATATATATATATATATATATATATATATATATATATATATATATATATATATGTACACACACACACACACACACACACAACAAAAGGTTTAGCCTCTTAATAAGTGTTTAATTTAGTCAATAAATAAAATCAAATATAATGCTTAAGTTTTACACCTCACACCACCAGGATCATCCAACAGTAACAAAAATTTGCAAATAGATAAACCTGCAGAAACTAGACATTTGAATGCAAAAAAGAGAAAATACAATGAAATATTTCTGCGATTTGGATTTACCTTCATTATTATCAGAAATAAGGAACACCGACCCGTCCGCCTAATTTGTAATGAATGTTTGCTGAATGAAAGCACAAAACCGGCAAAATGAAGAGTATCTTGATATAAGACATCTGATTCCAGTAAGTAGAGTTTTTTGAAAGGCTATTAAGATCATCAAATGAACAAAGCAGTCTCTTGAGAGGTATGTACTGGTTTGTGAAAAGTACTTGAGACCATCTTACGAAGCCTCTTACTTAATTGCAGAAGCTAACGAAGCATACACCATTGGCAAAAAACATGTTGCTAGTGGATGAAATTATTCACGGGGAAAAAATGCACGCACACACATTAAGAACAATTCTGCTGTCAAACGAGGGGGGGGGTAGACAAATTTCCATAATTAGCAATGACCAGTTTGAGCCATTCATTGGGAGAATTTGAGACGGTTCCAAACCTAAAATTCGGCCGGATGAATCAACTGACATTACAAACATGGCTCAACTATTGGCATATGTCAGGTACTGCTACAATAACATCGTCCACAGAGATTTATTGTTCTATTGGTTGTTAGATGGACTTACGATGGGTCAGGCAATTTTTCAAGAGATAGATGAATTTTTCAAAGAAGTAGAGCTAAAATGGAATGACTGCGTTTGAGTATGCACTGACCAAGTTGTGGCAATTACAGGAAAACTTATTTGATTTCAAGTTAGACTTGAATCTGCAAGCAATAGATCTACTACTTTCACTCTTTCTATGATTCATCAAGAGGCATTAATGAAAGAATGAATTTCCGCAGATCTGAATGTGGTACTACAAGATGCAGTTGAATTTATCTTCATTAAAAGTCTTGCACTCAATAGTTGACTCTTTGCAAATTCATGTGATGAAATCGGATCCAATTTCAGCCAACTTCACTGCATACAGAAGTAAGATGACTCTCAAGGGAAACAAGCTCTGAGATGGTTATTAGATTAAAAAACTGAAAATATACTATTTATGTCTGGAAAAAAAACCCAACTCAAATTCAACTGAAAGTTTTCAAAATGAAAGTTGGCCATGCAAATTATGTTATTTATCAGAAGTGTTTGAGAAACTCACTGAACTCAAAATGTTTCTATAAAGGAAAAGCAGAAATATTTTAACACTGAAATCTAAAATGCAAGCATTCGTGAAAAAATATGGAAGCACAGTTGGGAATGATTCATTTAAAATGTTTCCATATACTGATGACTTTACTGTTTGAATAAGTCGAATTTTGATTTGATTAATCAATCTTTTGGTATGCTTAGAGAACAATTTCTGCAACCAGGATTGGACAATGATTAATCAAATTGGATCCCCAAACCATTTATCTTTGAAACGAAACAAGTGAAACATCTCATGTTGAAAACTTACATGTGATTCAACTCATAAACTAGCATTTTCAAGAAAAAAAATTCATGTATTTTGTTCAAATTTGATAATGCAATCCTGTCATTGTTAGTGAAGACAGATCTTCTGCTATTCATCCCCACATGTTTGTGCAGATCAGCATTTTCAAAATCGATGGCGACTGTAGCTAAATACGGCTGGAGTCTTAAGAACATTGAAATTGCTTTCAGACCAGCATTGACAAATCTGAAACCATGATTCAAGTTATGATCTTGAAATAAACAATCAAATCAATCCAATCAACATAAAGCTTATCTTATTTTAGATCTTTTATTGTCAGTAAAAAAGTTTTTTTTGGTCTTTATAAGAAAACTTCAACTAAAACTCTCAAAATAGGTTTCTTCAGTTTTCAAGCTGGTTTGGTTGCTTGGCTATGCATGTATGTATGTGATAATTCAGAAGACATTCATGAAGGAACATGTAAATATGTACACATCACTTATCTAGACTGCACCAAGGAGCTATAGGGCTAAAGATTCCATTAATTACTCCTTATCATGTCTAGAAGAAATGTTTTTTGTCTTTACAAAATTACCTCGCCCCTCAAATATGTTTTTGGGATGGGGGTGATTTATGTTCCAAATTATGCAAAATTGGTCACTAGTTTGTGCCCACTTGCTTTTTGAAAGTTCCAACTTTTTAGTGATCCAACAAAAGTCGAGAAAGATAACTTACTTATTGATCACTTTTTTCCTAATTTTTCAGTTGATCACCCCTAACGTGGCATGTTAGATGTTGGTCATGTGACAGTTTTTATTGAGTTACTGACCAGAACTGTTCTATATCTCTTTAGTCTTTGGTCTTCATTTGTTTTTAGTTTTAGTTAACATTAGGTCAAGGTGTTAGTAGTACCGATTGCTTCAATGCCTTGCCCTGGATCAAGTTTCTTCAAAGTATAAGTCATGACCCATCACTGGGTCACATGGTTCTGTTGACTGGGTCATGGGTTCAGAATAAAAAAATTAATAAATAAAGAGTGAGAGAGAAAAA
>OY735229.1:4681373-4821373 GCA_963457665.1 Thysanoteuthis rhombus
AGATTAAGGGATTAATATTGATTAAACAGACCCTGTTTTTGAAGTGGATTAATTTGCATTTGCTATTAACAATTTTTTGTTTACTTTACATCTTTTATTTCATATTCAATATTATAAGGATTTTTAGTTTGTTTAGTAAATATTGAACAGACTCTTCTTTATAAGTGTATTGATTCATATCTGTTCAATACAACATTGTTCTTTACTTTTCATTATTTGTTTTATATACTAAGCACAGATTAAACCTTAGTCAAGAAAACCTGAAAATACAGAAATCCGGGTCACCTCCATTACCAAGCTTATAAAACATAATTAGCATAATCACACATACACACCTTAAAAAACGTTTTCAAAAGATTTTTTTGTGTCACTTCAGTCACCGATTTCCCAATATCTGTCAATACAATTTAGGTAATTTTTTTTCAGTGTTTTTTCCCATTTCACACATACTTTGTTATTATGATACAGTGTACAAATTGTCTCTTGTTAGGATTATCAGATGTTTACCATGTAACTGTTTATTATACATATTGTTTACCATGTAACAATATATACATATATATATATATATATATATATATATATATATATATATATATATATATATATATATATATATATATATATATATATGTGTGTGTGTGTGTGTGTGTGTGTGTGTGTGAACAATAGGGAATGAGACAGACTCAGGAGTAAAAGTATATAGAGACTTTATTTGTTAATTAATCAATTCATAAATAAATCAATTGGTATGCTATATATGTTTCAGATGGAGAGTCCTATGTTCAGTAGCATGTTTGTATCTTTCAGTGGTTAAAGGGTTACCATAGAGAACAAATCTAGCATTAGATGTTTTGCTTAGGAAGCAAAAATAGAAATCAAGAAAGAGGATTTCTTTTGGGTCACCCACACACACACACACACACACACACACACATATATATATATATATATATATATATATATATATATATATATATATATATATATATATATATATATATATATATATATATACATATATATATATATGTATACCCAAACATATATGAGGGTATATCAAGAAGTTTCCAGTAACATATTGTCATTCAATTGCTTTCAAGTTTACTCGAAACAGATGAGGAGAAACACCATCTATGCACCCACACATACATACACACATGTCCCTACACATTTTTTCTGTTAATAGCAGCTCTTAAACATTTTCATAATACAGAATATACATTAGAAGAAAATTTCTTTTGAGTATTTCCTCATTCTGCACCAAGATAAAGCTTGTATTGTTGAGAGATAGAATTACTAACATCAACAACTATTACTGACTGCAATCAAAGTGAATTTTCACACTTGTACGAGAGATATTCTAGTTCAAGTCTCCCATTCATTATTTATTATAAAACCGTTCAACTTTCAGATAATAATCCAGACTTTTATTAAACAGGATACGTTTGCATTTTAGGAGTGAAGGAAGGCAACACCCAATAGATCTAGACTTCTCAACCTTTTCCTTTTTAGTCACTCTATTTTGGTTATTTTTTTTTAAAGCAATCGTCCCCCTAAGAAATTTTTAATGAAACTAAAATGTCATTCAACTAATGTTATTTGAATACGACCCTTGTGCTTTGTTTCTAGATTGCCGATATTTGGATCGGTTTGTGAGTTTTAATCTTATGTCTCCTCACAGGCATGTATCTGTTCTCTGTCTGTCCTTTGTTAATATTTTATTGACTGCATTACAACCACATCCAACCAAATATGAAATTGGAAAGCACAAAAGTACTTTAGTCATTTCAGACGACATGTTTGGATATAGATGTTTGGTTGTATTCGACTAACAATTCGGTCATTCCGACTCTTCCAAATTTGTATTAGAATTCATTGTTGCATTTTAGTTTGATGAGTTTTTCTTCGATGTTTTGACTGACAGATTTTTCATCAACTGAACTTTCGCCCCCTTGAGGGCGAAGGGGACTGGGGAGGGGATATTACCTCCCACCCAATCGAGAATGACTGTCGTAGAGATACATTCACATCAGGTTCAAACCATAAATCACCATCATAGTAGCAGGAGTATTAGATGCTAGGGTTCATGGTAGTTGGCAGAAAGAGAAATCAGGAACAGGTCTGGTTAGTCACTCAATAGAAACTGTCATGTAATCAATGTCTTTAGGCAACATACCATGTTGGAGTGATCAGTTAAAAAACTGTAAAAAAAGATGATTAATGAATAAGTTACAAGTCCTGCCTTGTGTTGCCCAATGATCACTGAAAAAAGTCAGAATTTCTCAAAAAACAGGTGTGGCACAGACTGAACAATTAATTTAGCATAAACTCACGTTGCAAATCCCTCCTCTAAAAAATTTATTTAGAGGGGGAATTTAAAAATTTAAAAAAAAAAATTTCTTCTATACATGATAAGAAGTTAATGTTGGATATTTCAGACCGCTACTATCATTGGTGTGGCCTGTACAAATCATGAAAACATACACAGCCAACCAGCCAGACCAACTTGAAAACTGTAGAAACCTATGATGACAGTTTTTAATTAGAAAGAACTCGGAAAGCGCACACCTCTGTTAACACCATTGTCACTAGACAATCAGGTTACAGATACGAGACCATACTGTGACAAAAGGTTGTATCAATTATTCATTACTCGGAAATGTCCGTGGCTTAGCTGACGATATACCTAAAACTGTGCGCTATGTCAGTTTCTCAGCACAGTAATTTGAAAAGTTAACGCAAGCTATTGTTAACAAAAATTCATGTATTTATTTTTGGTGAACAGTTGCAACGGTAGTAGTAGCTGTAGTTATATTATCAGCAGCCACAAACACACAGCGGAACAACTATTTCATGTTGGTGCGTTCACATTATCCCATTCCTCTTTCTATTTGTTAAGTCACAGATTAACTGACAGCTCACAAATTATTTTCAGGATTATTTATAATTATTTTTCATTGTATTACACTTTCACTAACATGAAATCATTACTGTGTTATTACATCTGAAAAGCTGAAAAATTGTTGTATCTCACAAAGTTAACAAAATCGGAGAAAAAAATTTCCTAGATCTGCCCCAAAATTCAATCAGCTGTTCCTTAGTCCCTGGCCCCACCTTCCACAAAATGTCATCTGAGAACTTTTGAAGAAATTGGATGGACAAACAAACAAACCAATAGACAGACAGACAGACAAACTTTGGTGAATACATAATGTTGGTGGAGGTCAAACCAGAAACAATATAGGAAAGACCCAAAATGGAAATTTTTGTTTGTTGCTAAAGCAGAGAAAATGACTTGGATGAATCCATGAAACCACTGTGTATATACATCGAAAAGCACACAAAAACTGGCTGTAACAACTTACTCCAGAAGTGCCTCTCAGATTAGTTTTCTTCATACATTTCTAGGAAAATTCAAAAAACATGAATAGAATAAACACTAAAGAAATGAGTCAATTTATGCTTTTCATTCATGATACAAGATGAGTTATTCATAAAGTTATTCACAAAGACGAATAAGATGAAAATAATCAAAGACAAGGAAATTCAGTCATTGATTGCAAATACAATACAGATGTAATATCCATAGACGAATCCAATGCATTACATGTAAGTTTCAATGTGATTGCTGTCCATTTCAATGCATTTATTCAGTCTAGTTCTATGTTGATGGGGAAGTTTTTTTCCTCTTCTAGTTTTCAATTCTTATATTGTATTTGGTTATGTATCCTATTGCACGTTCTTTAGGACTCACTACAGAGAGAAAAAAAAAATGGAAGAGTTTAAAGTCAATTTTGCCAGCCATTCAATTGAACCATGTCATCCTACCCAGCGACCTACCAAATTATCATCGAGCCGGTCTCGCATGATTCATCTCTGATTTTGAAATGAATCTGGGACCCAATATATATGTATATATATCAAATCATTGTAATCTCAAAAATGGCCTTCACAACCAACCAGCCAGCCTTATTGGTTACAGATTCTTCTCTCTTTGCTTGTCTGTGTGTGACTCCTGATGCTCCTGGTCACATTTTTGAGGCTACAACCTTGAAGATTTACCACCAGGGAATTATCTAAAAAACTTGTTTTTGTTTTTTCAAAAAAGTGCTTTTTTTTCCAAAATCTTGTATAATTTTTGATAAAAGATGTTTTTTACAGATAATTTTAGATAAAAGATCTGTTTTTTTAAAGACAATTTCGGATAAAAGATCTGTTTTTTAAAGATAATTTTAGATGAAAGATCTATTTCTTTAGATAATTTGTAGATCATTTTTAGATTAAGTTCTGGTACATGCTATAGTGATTCATTTATGTGACATACAAATACACACACACAATATATATATATATATATATATATATATATATATATATATTAATTAATTAATCACGCAAAAGCCATCATCTCCTAATCCCAAATGCAATGTTTGTCCTGGCAACAATGAAGAGATAGTCTTGCTGCAGGAAAGGCACCCAGGGGAATCTTCATACGGTGAAGCAGACATTACATTGAACACCCGAGGCACAGCCAATTCGCAAATGGGGAAATATTGATTGATTTTCAATGATTTTTATGTCATATCAGAAGAGTTGACCATTAGAGAAGTTGATAGCCATGGCAACAGGTGGAAGACAAGGCTGAAGAGGTGTCATAATGCTAGACTGATCCCCCGCCTTGTGTTGTGGGGGGGGGATGTCTTCATAATCAATATATGGGTCATAATTGATTGTATTTCACACCAACCTAACACCCAGGAAATGATATTTTGCACTTAGCTGATGTAATATATAAATGAGGCCCTGGTGCAATAGGTAAACATGAATAAAATATAAAGCAGAGACAGAACATGGACTGGTGGGTGGTAGATATGTATATATATATGTACGTGACATCAACATGATGTATAAATATATATATATATATATATATATATATATATATATATATATATATATATATATATATATATATATATATATATATTGATCAAACACCCACATATATATATATATATATATATATATATATATATATATATATATATATATATATATATATATATATATATATATATATATATATAAATATATACATATATATGTATTTAAGAAATGGACATATTTGGTCTGACAGAATGAACTATAAATTGTGTTGTATTATATACAAAACTTATTTGGAATGATCTTACGTTACATGGTTATTATATCACTTAATTCAAACAACGTTAATAAGATAAATAATTAAAGAAAATGGGGCTGCTGCAGGAATTGAACCTGCCACTGATAGGTAGCTGCTTCAATGTAGCGATGCACTTACCATTGTGCTAAACAGCCCAGTGGTAATGCAAAGGTAAAATAACTGCTTTCAACCTCAATTCTAATCTTGTTCATTTTCGGTCTTTTTCATTTCTTTCAACGTGACAGTATATATTTGAGAAATGGACATATTTGGCCCGACAGTATGAATTATAAATTGCATTATATTATATAGAAATTTATCTGAAATGATCAGCTGTAGTTATTCAGTTAATAAACCACTCAATTCAGATAACGTAAATAGAATAAACAATTAAAGTGAATGGAGGTGCTGCAGGAATCAAACCTGCCACTGATAGAGTAGGCGCTTCAACATAGCGATGCACTTACCATTGTGCTAAAATTCGACCTTTGCATTACCAGCGGGCTGTTTGATCAACACTGCTGGGGTGCCAAGTTAATAGAACTGTTCTGTTTTTTAAATCCCTGAAGCAGTCACATGGTAAACAAGTGATGATCCTAACAAGAGAAAATTTACACATAGTACCAGAACATCAAAGTATGTGTAAAACATTAAAAAACACTGAAGAAAACTAGAAAAACTACATTAACAGATATATATGTATGCAATGGTGGTCAAGAAGGGTTAAACAGCACATACTCATTTTTCATAGAATACATATTTTTCTAGAAAAAATCTTTTGAATCTTATGGTAAATGTCGATCAATTTAATCCATCTTCATTCAGATTTTGGGAACCAGGGGCTATAAAGATAAGAAAGATAGTTTTGAAAGAAAATTGAATCAAATGGATGTGTAACGTCTTTAATCCAATTTTGAGCTGAAATTTATCAGCATTTTTCTATTTCTAAATGTTTGGGTTTTTAGCAGAATATCTTTGATATTTTCAGAAAATAATCACTTTGAGGAACATAGGAGTAGAATCTTTAAAATCTTTCTTTCATCAGTGCAAAATCTTGGAAAAACAGAATTACCATAATTGGTGGCCTACAAGACAAATGGTTTACAAGGGTACATTCACTGCAACTCATCCACGCTTTATACCTCTATATATATTGAACTTTGGTTGGAAAGCCACCTAAGCATAATACCAGTGAATTGGATAAAGTGTAATATTTGCATAACTTTTATTTAATAGATTAAATAACACTTATATCCGGGCACAAACAGTAACATCTATGTCCCAGTATGTGGGAAGAAAGTCAAGATCAACATCTTCTAAGTAACAGGTTTAAGTGCAGTCTCTGAGTTTTACTGCAAATCTAGATCTTTAGTTAATTCCTTTTAAAAATGAAAGGATGTTGATCCTTGTGAAATTTCTAAGCTGAGATTTCAACATTTTTTTATTTTTATTTACTCTTCTGAAGAAATGTCATCTGATGACATTTCAACAAAGATCATTATCAAAATACATCTTACTTATTTGGAGGATTATTTTCACAAAATGCTGACTAAAACATTCAACATAGTAAATCAAAAAGTGAAAAAAAAAAAGTTTTAACTTGTGTGGGCCAAATACACAAATAGCATGACATCAAATAGAATAAGTATGTCTACATGAGTTAAACAGTTTCTTCTTACAAACTTTCGAACAAAGTCAAGTACATACGAAGCAGGAAAGAGAAGAGAAGCAGATCATGAGTTTTCTATTCAAATTAAAAATTACTTTCATATTTCAATGCTCAAAAACTAGCTTTTCTCAACCGGGGTTACACAGAACCCTAGGGTTCTGACAGAGGTTGTTACGAGTTCAGCAAAATAATTCTATACGTGCATGAAAAAGCACCAGACTTTTGCTTCATTCGAGTTTTACTTGCATAACAAATGGCGGTCCCTGTCTTGATGACATTAGACACTAGAACCTCCCAAATTTTTATCAACCGGAAAAGACCAATGGCAGCTATTTTTGATAATAATTATACATTCCATTTTTTCAAAGGAAAAATTTCTTGAAGGTACAATCTCAGATTATGTAATAAAATACTTGTAAT
The DNA here is from genome assembly GCA_963457665.1 of Thysanoteuthis rhombus. Classification (NCBI taxonomy): domain Eukaryota; kingdom Metazoa; phylum Mollusca; class Cephalopoda; order Oegopsida; family Thysanoteuthidae; genus Thysanoteuthis; species Thysanoteuthis major. The sequence continues at coordinate 4,688,648 of OY735229.1, forward strand.
CAGGGTTCCAGATTCTTTATACAAATTGATTTTGGTCGATTTATATTGTCAGTTGTTTATGATATAATGTAATACATAAAGTTGCCAGCGTATCTATATGGATTATGATATATCAAACAATATTAAAGTCAAATGATAATCCAGAAGAACATTATACAAATGTGATTTCTTTAGTTTATATCAATATTTCGCCAGTTCATTCTGGCTTCTTCAAGAAAAGTATAACAGGGATGCAGGAGATTGTGTATCATATTGGTTCATGACCTGCAATGGCTGGGTAATGTGAATTTCTGAAAACACTGATGTGTTGTTGAGTGTGCATATTATATTTTCATGCAGAGTTTCTTTGAGAAATGAAAGTTATTTCCAGGGATCCTCCAATCTGGGATGGTTGAGAAAGGCTGCTTTAAAAGTCAGGACATGATATAAGGATGAACTAAAATAAAATCGTAAATATTTTGTTTTATTATTATACACACACACACACACACACACACACACACACACACACACACACACACACACACACACACGTTAGGATGATGCAAAAGTTTCCAGCAAGTTCAGATAAGATCTTTCCCTGGCTTCTTATGACCTTGAGCTACCTTTCGTGCGTATATATTTATTAATGTATGTAGGCGTTCCAAGCGAGAGAGCAACAGAAAAGAGAGAGTGAGAAAGAGAAAAAGAAAGAGAGAGTGAGAAAGAGAGAAAGAAAGAGAGAGTGAGAAAGAGAGAGTGAGAAAGAGAGAGTGACGGAGAAAAAGAGTGAGAAAGAGACAGTGACAAATAGGAGAAATGAAGAGACTGACAGAGGAGAGGAGAAGAGAAAGTAAGGGGGAGTGACCGAAAAGAAATGAAAGAATGCAAAAAACAGAAAAGAAGAAAAAAGGGTGACAGAGAAGAAGAGAAAGAAAAAGAGGAAGACAGGGAGAGAGAAAAAAAGGAAAAAGAGAGAAAGGGGGGAAAAAGAGAGAGCAACAGAGAATAGAAAGAAAGAGAGCAGAAGAGAGAAAGAAAGAGAGTAAGAAAAAGAAAAAAGACGAATCAAGATGAAGAGGAATATATTCACAATATGATTAGTTTTTCATTATTATTGATTAGGCTAGTATCAGGATACAGTTTTATGAGCCTACAATATGTAAATATATATATATATATATACATATATATATATATATATATATATATATATATATACATATATATATATATATATATATATATATATACATAATGTTAATGTACATGCAAAATGTCATAAAAAATGTCCCTGATGGCATGACTATTCAGAAGTTCGTTTTTTTGCTTGTTGGAATAACTTTTTCTACAAGCCAAGTTACCAAAAAAAAACATCAAAAATACAAAATAATACTCTTAATCAATAGATGTTTATACCATGTAAGTATTGCAGATTACACTTGCATGAATGTACTGACCACTCAAGGAATAAAAAGATCGTGTTACACAAATGATTCCCATAGTGTTTGCCATGGCTCCCTGAGACGCTGTGTTTAGCTTTAAGGGGCTCTGTAAGTTATTTGAAAAAATTTGGGAATTCCAAGCAATTGTAATTCAGTGTCCTGATGCATAGCCGCAATAATCGGAAACAAAATCCAAAATGCAAATCACTCTGTCCATGTAGTACCAAACTTCAACACTAGATTGTGATTAGTCACAAGATAAGGTTTACATTCTGGATTGTTCTAGAACTATCATGAACATTCTCAGTAGTTGCGTATAAATAACCGCAGATTCTCCGCAACCACACTGAAGGAAAAAAAAAGAAAAAGCAAAAAAGCAAGTATCATACAAAAATCATTGCGGGAGAGGAAACGAGAGTGGCTGTCTCCGGTTTGAAATGAGTGACAACAGCCTCACCCACCCAACCAGTAATTCTGATTATTATAAGAGGAAACGAGTACATAGCTTTTTATAAATTCAAATTACACGATTCATTTCATTTTTCACCTAACCTAACCATATAAACGTAAACACAATTGTTCAGTATTTTCAGAGTTGATGTTCCCTGGGAAAATCTGAACAAACTGAAGGCGTCAGGATTCAAAAAATCAGACACCCATACTTTGCATAAATGGATTGATAGTGCCTCTTTGTAAATCTATACAAATTTTTAAGGTTTTAGCCAAAAACAAATATGATCAGGAGTGTCCGGAGACACGAGCAGACAAGTAAAAAGACAAGAATCCGTAGCCCATTCGGCTGGTTGGTTAGGCAGACCATTTCAGGGACAGCAGATACTCGATATGAAAACACACACTTGTTGCTATTTGGTAATTTTCCAGATCAGATTTTGGTACTGAACCAAACTATTTGGTTCCGAAAATAAAGATTTGATACTGAAGCAAAATAAAAATTTACAAAAGATAATCCTTTACGCACAAATGATAATACACAACGTGAATGTACATGAACCATAGATTAAAGAAAATATGTATTCTAATCTATTTTTCCTGCCAGCTTTGTCTAATGATGTATTCCAAGTTATTTGATCATTTTGGTATCGAACCTACTTAATTTGATCCGAAGAGCATAGGAAGTCAGTCTTGTACTGCAAAAGACATCTGGCCGCCCAGAGAGACACACATAAACAAGAGCGACTGATTTCTGTTTTTCTAAGAAACAACTATCCAAATTAATGCAGGAAGTGGTCAAGTATTCCGGCCTTGAAATGTATAAAAAAACAAATTTCTCCACTCCAATCAACTGTCATGGTGTGTCGTAGATAAGTTCACCATTAACTCTACTCTAAACCTTACACTTCTGTATCTTTTTTCATCCATCTTCTAACCTTCTCCTATCAGAACCAATCAAAAGGCTTGTAATCTTTTCTCCCTGAGTTCATTTCGTTAGTGCTACTAAAAACAAACCGTTAACTCTCACAACATATCTTTACCAGAACATTATTGTTGATAATCATAACATTCAAATACTGAAGACTGAAAGTGAACATTAGGAATTTTAATAGAAATTAGAATCAATCAGACTTATGATGATGAATCTGCACATATCTATCTTCTGATTTCTGATAATCTTCCGAAACCGTAGCCTCAAGATGTACCATGAAGGAGTGTTCTTCGAACAATTCCTAGGTCATTCAACCTTGAGCCTTTATTACTAGATTTCCTTCGCCCGTGATTAAATTTCCTTAAGATTTTGATTATTTTCATCTTATTTATTCTTGTGTATAATTTCATATATAACTCATCATTACATTTAATAACTAAACAACCATAGCATCAAATGTTGTAGAGAAAGAAAAATTCAATCAAAGAATAAATACAGTTAGAATAAATTCAATTCATGACATCACAGGCATTTCGCACTGAAAAACATCTTAAATAGAGAGTCTAGATATTATCAAGAACCCGTCGAAACAAGGTCTCAAAAAGGTCAAAAAATCTTTTCTATCCAAAAATCAAAAATAATATTTCTAGAAAGGTTCTAGTGGAGTACTGATGCCAATTTCCAAGTCTGTAGACAGATCTGTATGGCCAGGAGCACTGGAACATAAACAAACTCACACATAAAAAAAAAAAGGATAGGACCCTTCGCCATCTCTGATGGCTGCACCTGTTCAATTCATTTAGTATCATGAGGAAAAAGCATAAATTAATTCATTTCTGGAGTATTTAATTTATTTTTAGGATGTTACGAAACGTAAGTAAATGAGGAGTGACAAAACACTCAACACAGAAAAATCATCAGGATTTTTTCGAGCTTACAAAAAACTTTTTTTGAGTTTACAAACAACATTCTTAGAATACAGAATCAGACGTTTAGAAATAAGGTTCTCTAATTGTATATGATTACCAAAATAATTATGTTTTCAAGTACAGGAAAATATAATCATCTGCATAAATTAATCATTCTCTCCTCATGTTTTCATTCACCTCTCTGGTTTCATCTAACCCCCCCCCCCCACCAACTATTTCTTCTTCCCTTGGCTGAATCATTCACCAGTTTGAGAAACACTGGACTAATCTTACAGAGGTGCCGAGCGGGGTAGTAGTTACAAATGCAGAAAATGGAATTGGCGGAACAGGGGCGAGTTTCGTTTGAGGCTGCTTACAATCACTTTGTACTAATGCCCTTGGAAAAGGCACGAATCCACTCCCTACCTCCCTTCCATTAAAAATGACAGATAAGGGGTATTTTTTAGATTTTTCACTAATCTTATTTTGTTTTTGCACAAGTGAACAAATCTTTGGTCTCGATGTATGTAGACATTTTCCAAAAGAAAAAGGACTTTCGGCTGCATCTTCTGCCATTTTCAATATCTTTCGGAAAATGTCTTTGTACATTTAAACCAAACTTGTACGAAAACCAAAAAAAGATCAGTGAACAAATTAAAAAGATGCTCCTTGTCTGTCATTTTGAATGAAAGATGTGTTAAAGAATGTATACAACCAAATTATACACTATACAGAATACTAAGATTTACTATACTTATCTTAGTCAGGCACAAACCAAATGAAGTAAAGATTATATCAATCTTTCAAGATGCCCTGAAAATCAGCATTTGAAATCCTGGTTAGTTAAACACTTGAACTCGTGGGACAGTTGAACTACTGATGCTAATGAGAAATATGTACCTGTCTCAGCCACCCAGCTGTGCCAAGGTAAGTATGATGGATCAATTACAAAGCATTTAATTTCAGGAATGTTTCTGGAAACAAAGACTTTGTAATTAACCTATTATACTTAACTTGATCCTTGATTTTGATTTTAACAGAAACAAGACAAAAAGTTACTTTTTACAAGCATGACTAGAGGTTTTTTTTTATTTTTTATTTCCCACGGGTCTAATTACTAAAAAAATCTCATTAAATACAAAAGAATGCAGTTAATGGACGGACAAAACATTTGTACAATGAATCATCTTTTTCATGACCACAACAAGGAAGAAAAGAAACAGAACGACTTACTTCTAAAGACCACCATATGCAAAATACACCTGAGAAAGGATGAAGAAGATATCAGCTGAAATCTTGTGATAAACAATTTTGGTCCTTGTAAGTGGTTGTTCCTTTCAATTGGATAAGCATAAAGTTTGCGATTCTTGTATAGATTAGGTTCTGTTTTAGTACGTTTGGTTCTACTAGTGGCTTATAAAACTGATGCTCCATTTAACTGTAATCCACTGTATATGAGGAGTCATGAAATGAACAGGAATATGAATAATAGTCAACAAATAATTAGGAATATCAGAATAAAGAAATCTGTTACCACAGAATTAATGAATGAGAGTCGTCTCTCAAGGATGGTTCCTTGTGGTTTTGTTTGATTCCCAAACCTGAAAATCTCATCAAGCTCCTTAGAATAACATTATTATTCCTGTTGGCCATTTTTTCCAGTTGACTAAACTTGTGAGGTTAAAGAAACAACAAGAAAGGTCTGCGGAAACGGTACATGGCTCCAATGAGAGTGGGGAGGAGGTGAGGTTGTGAGGGAGGAGAAGTTCGGGGAGAAAAGAAAAAGGTAGGGAGAAGGAGATTGCAAAAGAGAGAAGAGGATTTCAAAGAGTATGAAATTTGGAGCAAGACAAAAAAGGCGGACGGAATTAGAGAAAATTATAACATTATTGATGAGGTCAATCCAAAATGTCTGTTCGCAGGTTTCAAGAATTGAATCTGGTGTGATGAAGAAAGATTTTTTATACATCTGTATATGCATTTGAGGCACAGGTGGCCCAACAGTTAACAGTACAGAGAATGAAACCAAATTATAACTCTAGCTGAGACAGTTTATATCAACTTATCACTAATTCCCTTACGAAAGGCAAGAATACACTTCTCCTCCCCCCCCTCCGGCAGCTATGGGTGAAATACTAGGACAGTAGGAGCCCTTTAGCTCCGTAAGTCAGTTCAATCAGATGTCAGGTTGACTCCTGGCCATGTAAATAGACATGATAGACATAAACAATGATTAGGTCTCCATAGATTATACGAGAAACGTAAATTATTGTTTGATGTGTTATACGATGTTGGGGAGTAAATTTGCTTTGCTTTTTGTAAACATATTCAAAGCCAATGACCCCCTACCCCTAAAAAAAAAAGCCTACTCTCTGAATACTACAGAAATTCATTTCCATATGTCTGTCAGTTGACAAGAATCTTAGTGATATAAATCTTAGTCCCTAAAGCAAGAGAGAAACCAATGACATTCAATCTTAGAAGCAGAGTCCATCGGTTATCAGATCCCCCAAAATGTTGTTTTTAAAAAAAAGAAACATCACACACACACACACACACGCACAGATATATAAAATTTAACTGCCACATTGGTAGAAATAAATTTTGTAAAAGAAAGAAGTATTCTGGGATGTACTTTTACGAAAAAGTACAAATTATCATTGCTTGATGATTACACAGATTTGAGCATTATGGTAGATTTGGAATGTCATATTGCCATTCCAGATGAAATCACGTTAACTACCCAGGATGTTGGTCTTTCTCTCTCGTTCTCTTTTATTTATCCAATTTTTTTCTTTTCCATTTTTCTCTTTTTACTCTATCTATCTTTCTAGTTTTCCCTTTCTCTCTCATCCTTTTTCAATCTCTCTCACTCTTTCATTTTCAGTCTTTTTCAGCCGTTTTTCTTCCCGCTAACTTCCCCTCTTTGTTTCTTGGCACAACGTTCCCAGCCTATCTCAAGTTCCAATAACCACAAGCCAAGCTTATCAGATATTGGACAGGAACTCTCTGGTGCTACCCTCTCCAAAATGTCCTCTTCAATTCAACCCCTATCTCAAGAGAAGGCGTTGCCCTAACTGACCAAACAGCCCGCACCTGATTTTTATCAAATCCCTCGTGAATAATGATTACAATACAAGCATTGTCTGCATTTCCCAATCTTACAGGTCAAATCTCTTGGCTTAGCCGATCTTTGAGACATGTTTGCTGCTGCTGCTGCTGCTGCTTCAGCTACTCCATCTGAGCCTCTTTCTGAGAAACTCTGTTTCTTACAACTTGTTTTGACTTTCATGTTACGGTTCGGCTGTAAATCCAACTTGGATCTGAATTCACTAAATGAAAGAACATCTGTTAATGTGACTAGTTAAAAAGCTTAATGGGTTTTTATAATATGGAGGTGTGGAGTGGCTGAAGAGTCAACAGCACTGAATGGAAGTGGAAAACTGAGTTCAAACTCTGGTTGAGAACATGGGCGTCCACGGGGAGCAAATGGAGCATTAGACCCAACCCCCCCCATCATCAAGGCAAGTGGGTTGGATAATGGTGCAGACATGTAACCCCAACTTAATGTCCCTATATAAAACGACCTTATTATTATTTAATGGTAACAGGGTTATTCCAAATCCCTACCCCGGAAAAGTGGCAGCAGACACCCACAGCTGGGACAGTTTGTGTTTACTCCATACTGATGCCCTTGATAATGACATGGATCCCTCTCTTCTCCCCAACAGCTATGGGTATATAGTAGGAAATAATGGGCTCTCTAGCCATGGCTATCAACCAGTCTAGTAGACCAGTAACTCCGATTTTAGAGCAGCCTGAAAAAGGGATGGGCTCTGTCAAACAATCTTATCCTTGTTACAGCCATAATGAGATCATCCATAGTGCTCGAACAACCTTGTACTGTTTTACAAGATAGGTAAAGGTGTTTTTATTAATTGGTCAACAAAAAGTATTTTCTGAGTTTGTTGCCATGTTGAATCGCATTTTCTTTAATGAAGATAATCTGAAACGGTCGTTGTTTGTCCAATGATCTTTGGGTATTATGCTGGATCATTCATGGTATCTCTTGGGTAAGCAGGATTACTTAATGGTGCCAATCTCCTCTCCAAGTACCATATAACATATGGTTCAGGATTATACGGTACCAGAAGGAGAGAATTGCCAGACCTGACTGCACTCTTCTCTCTTTTGATTAAAGAGCTCCTAAAACATACTTTTTATGAAATTTATTTTCACTCAAGTTGATAACATTTAATTTTCAACTTTGTAACATCTTTTTATAATCAAAGATTTTAATAAGTATAATCATGTACACTGCATTTAAGGTTACAACTTATATACCTTAAACTGATCTAGAAACTTAGCACACAGGGTGCAGGGTATAGTTGTATTTAAAATTCAATATCTTAATGTTCCTTAATAAAAAAAAAGTCAAATGATTTATTGAGATTTTCAAGTTTATTAAGTTTTTATACTTCCTTTTTTTTAAAGGAAAGTACAATGAATACCATCTGTGTATTAGTGGGATGGTCATGGTTGTTTCAAGTTTTTTTGGTAATTACTAAATCATATAATTAATAAGAGCCCTGTGTCACATTTATAGTATCAGTACCAGCCATCAGCCCCTCTCCTTTCCAACCCTCTTATTGAACTACCTATCTTTTCTTCCCTCTCCTTTCCTACCCTCTTATTAAATGACATCTTTCAACACCTCCTTCCTATCGTGTCTGTCACACTTATAGTATCAGTATACACAGCAACTTCTAGCCAAAACAATTACGATAACCGTCAGCAAAGCAATGTATCACGGACTATTTACTAAATGAATATTGGGGATAAATGTGTTTAGGGGGTGTAGAAAACTGTTTAGGTAAGTAGATTTAAACCATTCGAAACACGGTCAACATAGGTGTCTCCAGTTTTTAAATCAGTCTGGCTAGCTATGTATGTATCGCATATACAGTCTGTACCAATGGAGCTAAAGGGCTTGAAATTTAGACAGTCACTCCTTATGTCTAAGAAAAAAGTATTTTTTGTTTTTTGAAAATCCCCTCTCTAAAAAGGTTTTTAGTAAGGGGTTCAATTTGGGATCTAAGTCTATGCTAAATTGGTCCCTCAGTTTATGTCCTGCAGCATTCACACTTGTTCTTTTGAAAATTCAGACTTTTCAGTGATCACTGCTCAGCAATAAGTGAGAGAAGTAATGTATTCATTAATCACTTTTTCCAATTTAATTGATCACCCTAACATAGTAGGCTGTTAAAAGATATTGGATATGCGATGGTTTTTATTGAGAGACTAACCAGGCCTGTTTTATTCTATATTTGCAGTGTTAACAAACTATGATTTTACCACAATTTAATTTTTTTCTCAAAAGAAAAGCTAAAATTTAAGAATCAATCTCTAAGATTGAATGTACAACTAGTTGGCTGGGCAAGTCTTGAAAATCTGGTTTTCTCTCTTGTACACAGTTGTATCCAATTGGGCCAAGTTGTAAAGAAATTATATCTGTTTGTTAAGAAGGGCTTTTTTTTTCTCTTTTTTTTTCTTTCAAATTTCATCAAAGGCAAAAAGGAGGTGAAAAAAACATGACGTCAAATGAGAAAAAAATAGAAGTGACATGATGCTGAACAACAGTCACACAAACAAAAAAAAAAAGGGGGGGAAAAATGCATGCCTGGAAGTACAGAAACCGAAGTAGAAATTGGCAAAGAGCCAACGTAAATGTCTTCTGATAAACAACGAAGGCAGATGGTTAAAAGAGAAGAAAGAAGCATCAGGTAAATTCTTGCAAGAAAGACTTGGTAGAAATGTAGAGGGGAGGGTTAAAAATATACTTAGGAGAAGAGATTATTTCATAGATATAGCAAACTGACATACATACATATTATATACAGTAAGACCGTCAACACAATTCTGAACTAGAAAGCACTCAGACAGTTCATACCTCAGCCAATGCCATACACCAACTAAAAACTGAATGAAAATCAGATCATATATAACTACCATGCAGAGGAGGTAACTGTGCAAGTTTCAATTTTCCATATTTTGAACTTTTGTTAATATGAAAAATATCTTGATAGAAAAATAATTCTTGAAACAGACCCCATTTTTTTTTGACCCACAGTACCATCTCCCTCAAAATATAATTGAGATTCATTCGAAACTTTTGGATATACTGTATGGACAAACAGACAGAAACATGTAATTAGTGAATGCAAATACCTTGACAGCATTTTCCTTCAGATGATTTTTCAACTGCCTTCTCCTGAAAAAATCTTACCAAGTCTGAGAGTCTACAGCGAGAACAACTGTTTATACTTGTCAACAGTACAATTTAGTACAAGAGGGAAATCATGAAAATGATTCCAGTCTCTTGGTAGACATTTTCGACATAACACTTTCTCTTGGTTACCATTTGTAAAGGAGAGGCGCTACGTGCCATAGAGAATCCAAGATTGCATATCAGTTAATAACTTCTAAAAAGGGAAACTTGGGATTCTGGAATGTGGGAAAGAAGGGAGGGAATGGAAGGGAGGGAATGGAAGGGAGGGAGGGAGGAATGGAATCTAAGCTAGAACATTATCTTTTGGCACTGTTGAGAAATGAGTAAATACTAGTATATACCTGTTGCTTTGATAACGGTATACTTGGGGATTGAAATCTGAAGCACTACAATATCTGGAAAAACTCAAGGGAGTTGCCTGAAGCAAATTCCATCCCCCCTGGCACGAATCTTCTGCTCGCCAATCCTTGAAAGAAAGTTCAATTCCACCTCATTTCACTCTCTCGTCTGTGTTCTTGAAAACAAAGCTCAGTCATTCTCCTTTAGTGAATATCTTTATGTTTCACCATCTACTTTAGCATAGACCTACCCTACTACTCTTTCCTTTTCCCTGCCTTCTTTGCATTGCGATTTCTTTTCCAGAATCTCTCCTCTACCCCCATTCCGGTTGAAATAATCTTTTTTTATTTTTAGAATGTGATACACAGAAGTGTGTAGATACATTGTTTAGTATGAATTTAAACTGTTTGAGATTTTTGGAACATACATAGCCCAAGGTTTCCATGACTGCTAGGATACTGGGAGATAACTTTCGAATTCATACAAGAAAATTCAAAGGTGAATATCAAGGGGTACTGATCAAAGTTGCCTCCTTTGAGTAAATTTTTCAAATTCATTTCTGGAAGTGTCCTCACTTCTCTATGAGAAACCTCGTCCGTCCTGCGTTCGGTAAGTCTGTCCCTGTATTGTTTCTCCGCATTTCTGAGTTAGATTTACTTGAAACTTGGTGAAAAGGTATCCCTTGATAAGATGCTTCTTACAAATAAAAATCTTCCAATCGGGGTCACAGGATCTGGTAATAATGGCATTTAAACTTTATGTTTTAAAATTGATTTTCTCAAAAAGACGCTCCTGTCTTGAAATCATCTTCTACCTAGGATTACATGATCTGACAATAATGGCATTTAAACTTTATAGTGGACATCTCATTGAACTTTCAGTTCTTGTTTCTTCTAATTATCATAATAATTTTATCAAATCATAAAAGGATAAAAAGAAATATCAATAAGCAACAAAGGCGCATCTGACTGGTAGGAGCACTGAGTTGCTACTGAATTAACAATGGGAAAAGTGTGGGTTGCATTGAGTCAGGTTCGGGTGTTAAACCTGGCTCAATTAAACCCGCGCTGAACACATGGTGGCATCACCAAGTTATCAGTAGAACACAGTAATTAACAATGAAAGTTTATTTTACAAATCTATAGAATAATTAAGACATAGCTTGACCCAGTTTCATCCTCACACAGCATTCAAAAGACTTACACACTGACTTCCGCCCTTAAGAAAAATACAAATATTTAAATACAAAAACCACATTCTTTCTTATCTGTCGGTCTTCAAACACCAGCATCGCTGGAGCTGGCAGGCCATAAATTTTAACACTAATCTCCTGTATTTTATTGAAGATGAAATTATTTCCTCTGGTTTTGTTTGGGTAACTTTTTTTTCCCATGTCATTAATCACAAAGACTCATTTCTCCGAATCTGCTTTCATAGTGACCTGCGGCAAAATAGCTGACGAATCTGGAAGTTTCTGAGACGAAAATTTGTCTGGAGATTTCGAGATTAAGTATCTCCACTATATACACCGAACATACTTGTAAGCAACTACAGGAGTGTTACAATGTTTGTGCTCACAACTGTAGCTATATATGCACATAGATAAATGAGTTGTATCAACAAACACACAGTGTCTCCCAATGTATATATTCTTTGGCTTTTCACCCCATCTATATCATCATAACACACCAATGGTAAACCCCAAGTTTAATCGTATACAAGAACCCCCATAACATGCAACATTTACAGCTTTTCCTTGATCATGATAATGGCCAGGAATATGACCCAAAGCGCTCAATCACACACACACACACCAGAACAATATTTACATTTATTAGATCTTGACACATGTTCCATTCTCTCACAAGTAGATGAGAAAAGTTGACTAAAAATTTTAAAAGAGAATTCCTTGTCTGTTGTCATTGATTAAACATGCATTAAAGATTGTTGCCAAAATAAACATTAACCATGATGCCAGCCGCTGGGGATCTTGCCCCTTGCTTGCAGGAAGATATGACTGCACACCTCATGGCTTGGTCATTGGTGGTTAAACCAGCTACTCCCATTGAGTTCATTCCTTGCGGAGGGTTTGAGAGATTGACACAGAACTAAAAAGATAAACCAAAGCAGAGGCAAAAGCTGTTACTGCCTGTCGTGCATCAAGAGAAGGTCTCAAGGCAATCCACAACATTCTGTGGTACTATTATCTCTCTAGAATTCGATAGGTCTCTCACTATCTCATCGTTGTGCCATGGATATAAGGAACAGTGTTGCCAACCAAAAGGTTTTTTTCATGCTAAAAAGTGTTAAAAAATGCCAAAGCATGCTAAAATGACTAGAAGATAGCTAGAGCTTTGGCTAGAATAGATGAAAAATATTGCTTACAATGGACTAAAAATAGTGCTAAATGTTGAATTTTCCAGCTGCAAAAACAAGAAATGTGCTATATCTAGCGTTAAAAGTGCTCAATTGGCAACAATGACATGGGATTGGATGGCTGAGCACTGTGGGGATCCATCTTGTGACTTTTTCTCCACACTAATCAAACTTACTAGCAAATGGCACACGGTTTCAATCAACTACCAACATATATCTATACTTCAGAGGCCAATGACAGCAATATCTTTCTTTTTTAGGTGAATCCCTGGCCTCAGATAATGTTTTTAGTATAAAATATATTCAAATAAAATAAATTTAAAAATTCAGAGATAATCAATAATGTATTCAATCATAATTTTCTTCTTCAGCCTCTTCACATTGATTCCAGCTTGGTCGAAGAATTCTTTGTTGAAATAATCATTAAATTAATTGAAAGTTTCAAAATGATTTAATGTCCAAATAATCTAATGGCTAAAATACCATACTAAATCACAATACAAAGTAACTAGAAAGCACTCAGAGAGAGCATACTTCTGCCAAAACCACTGCCACTAAAGATTACTTGATCCTCCCTAAAATTCAACCAATGCTTCTTTACTGGCTTAATTCAGTAATTTTCAACGTGGGCAATTTCAAATATTGATCTTGATCTCGATTAAAATCTCATCAAGCTCAGGGTAACCTTTAGTCTTATTCAAAAATATCAAATGTTTATCTACTAAATGAATTGTACCATCATTCTATTTTTTTAAAATTTCCTTTTTGTAAGTACGAACTAAAAATCTTAATTGCATGATTCATTGAACATATATAGCTATTTACCAGAATAATTTTCATATTAAAGGCATCAGCCTGAACAAATATCTGGAAAGGTGTGCTGAGGAAGACAAGGTTAAAAACCATTGGCCTTACAGACAATTTCATTGAAATTCTTTGAGAACTTTCGGAGATATTGTGTTGGCACAGACATGTAACTCTTCCAATTTCATTGACAGAGGTATATTAGTCAAATACCAATAACAAAAAGGTAAAGAAATAAATCAACTACAAAAACTTCTTTCAATTCTCAACTCATTTCATTTTTCTTTCTTCTTCATGCCTTTTCCCACGGAAGCGAAGAGGAAGTCTGACCAAACACAGGAAATGGCCACTATCAGAAATTCAAGACAGTCGCCGTCCAGAGAAAGCTACAAACTGTGAACGATCATTTACCCAAACAGGCAGACAAGAAGTTGTTAAACTAATTGCCAAGGGGAGATAAATAATGTACCAGTGGGAGTCTTATTTGGGGTTTATGATTAAAACAACTACTTGTTTAAAGATATACTCGTCTATTTCAGTGACTTTAGATTAGCTTTGGGGAGTTTTATTGACCTTATACTACGATAGCGAGTGATATTTTTGAATTTTGCTTAATTGCCAAGGGGGAAAGATTTCACTAATCGGTAGATGTTTGACCAAAATGCAGAAAAAAATCGGTAATCAGTATTTTTTTTCAGTAAATTTCTTGTTGCTGTGAAATCTATTGATAATCTCACAAAAAGAATCCAAAAAAGTACTCCAGTGATTCACCAATTCAGATTTAACATCTGGACTAAAATTCTATTTGCTATCATAGCCTAGGATCGATAAAACTCACTAAAGCCTATCTGAAACAGAAGTGACTAAAATAGAAAATTATATCTTTTATAAAAGTGGTAATTTTAATCACAAACAGTAAATAAAAACAAAATAAAACTCCTATCCTTACATTATTTATCTACCACTGGTTCCCCCTGGCAATCAGTCTCACTAAACACATTGTGTGAAGTAAGTCTATAAGAAAAGAAAAATAGGTCAATCACACCAGGAAGATATTTCTTTCCACAAATCAAGTTATTTCAAGAAGAGTAATTGTATCACAAGGGTATCATAAATTTTACAAGTATTTGACAAAAGGAAATACACAGCTTTGAAATCTGTGTTTTTCCTTGCCAAGGTGAATTTGTTAACAAGGGTCACCAACTCAGCTCTAAGAATGAATTTCCAGATGACACTATCAATACGTCAAGAATGTTCATCTTTCGATATTCAGACTACTTTTAACAATTTCAATCTTTCACAGTACTTTCTCTATAAACCACGCAATTAATCACCGCTACCCACAACAGACAGGTTTAATCATTGTGACTGGGTTTAGGTTATTCATGTGTTCTGACATTCATATCTATCTGGATCTTGCGCACTCTTTACTATTCATAATAGAAACTTGAAATTTTGCACACACACTCCCCTCAATGAGTAGGGAAAATGCTATTTTTGTTTTAAGAAAATTCCCCTCGAAAATAAGTTTTTGGTGTGTGTATGGAGGGGGGGGTCAATATACAACGTAAGTGTATATTAAATTGATCAATAGTTAGTGCCCACTTGTTGAAAATTCATACTGTTTTCTAGTGATCACAGCTCAACAAAAGGCCACAGAAGTTACTTACTTATGGATCATCTTCCTTTCCCACTTTTTAATTGATCATCCCCAACACAGCATATATGGGTGGTGGTGATTCATAATTTGCCTTGGAATACCGGTCTTTTTTTTATATTCCAGTAGTACTTTTATCTTTCATAGAATAAAAAGCATAGGTTAGAAAGGTTGCCTATTTTATTCAATCGTCAATGTTAGAGTCACAAAAGTAAGTTGATTTTAAATGTTCTTTTTAATGACAACTGTCACAATTCAATCAGAAACAATCTTTTTGAATGATATTCATGAAAGCTAAATGCTCCAAATGCAATTTGATAACAAACACAGAACAAACTTTTTAGACAGCCCAATATATATATATATATATATATATATATATATATGATTTGGACAGGGGTTATAACTGGCTAAGGTGAAGTTTTTCTTATGGGTCTAGGTGACTTTGAAGCTTTTTTATATATATATATATATATACACAGTATATGTGGTACAAATCAGGGTAGCAGTATAACATAATATAATGATATATCAATAATGTAAAGCCACTTCTGAAATGCAATGGATTTATTTCATAGAGTGCTCGATACATACAACATTTTACTCGTGGAGTTGAGTTGTTTTAGAGTAGAGCTAGAAATAAATAGTAGATTGTGGATTCGCTACACAAACTAGCTCATGTTTCTGCTCTCTTAGGGCCTTATCAGGCGAATGATTGTCTATCTTTTTTTTGGCCTATTTATTGGGAATTTGGTGAGAATGTTGTGAGTGTGGTAGTGGGTAGTATGGGTATATTCATTTTGTCAAGGGGTTTGAACTCCATATAGGGGTCATTCCTGCAAGGATGCTTAGTAGTGGTCTGGGAGTATTTTCTATCTTGACCTAGGTATCTTGGCATCGGGTTTTCTTGCCCCTGTTGGTATCTTCTGTAGCTCTAGTGGATAGTATTAATCTTGATGTTTAATTTATATGTATGTACGTATATATATATATAAATATATACGTATATAGTACTGGTATACTTCACTTTTAGAGAGTTTGTTTCAAGCCACTTTTTGACTCCTTCAAAAAAAATTATTTGTTTTACAGCAAGTCGTTATCAACAGCGGCATACAAGCCAGAGAGGACAGTTCCCTGCCTCCCATTCAAAGAAAATTTCAAGCAAATCAATGTAAATAGAGCAAAACCATATGAAACTTTGGACAATTCGAGCCCTTTGCCCCTCCACCAAAAGAGTTCTCATACACTTATGGCTATAGAGGCAGAGCACACATCCCCTTTCTCTCTCTCCTACACTCCAGTCTTCGGTACGTCCCACCAGCCCAACCTCTGACAACACTCCCTATCATACCACCATCACCATTTTTTTAATCAGGGAACGCTCAAAAATTTCCTCAATATATATTAATGGTAATTGTTTCTTCACTTTACGCCATTTTAGTTGACAAAAGGTTTTTGTAGGAGTGCTCCGCTATCGGATAACAGAGGAAACCTGTGTATGTTTTCGTCTAACTCATCGTATGGAAAAGTGTTTTTGGCATACTTTCAAGAACACTGAGTTCAAAGACACGAGAATAACTTGCAGGAAAAAAACAAAAATCTTCTGCTCTTCACAGAATTCTTTTGCCAAAACTCTTCTCATCATTTTAATTCTATAATGGTTCATGATACCAAATCTGCTACGGCTATGGCTTCCCATGAGAAAAAACATCGTTGTTTGTTTTCAGAGAATGGTCTCGTGCAAACGCCATTGAGTCCCACAAGGGGTGAGGAAATCTTTGAAACTTTCTTGTTAGATGAACCCACGACGTTCCTTTGTGGCTGACGTTGGAAAAAAACAAAAAAAAAAAATCTACTTCCTCTCACAATACTAAAAGCTAATGGAATATTGATTCACCAAGATTATTTCAAGTTTGATACAAGGCCAAAATCTGGAGATCCCCAATGAGGATATAAATGCAGAGTGCCTGACAAAAGAAAATGGAAACCCACCTCCTTTCAAAATACTAAAAGCTAATGGAATATTGATTTACAAAGATTATGTCAAGTCTGGTTCAAGGCCAATAACTGGAGATCTCCAATGAGGATACAAATGCCCAGTGGCTTCCTGGATACAAGGTACTAACTGCATTATCATGATTACTAAGTTCACTGCAGCTTCACCATTTTCAAGGCATTTGTGGTAGTAAGTGCTTTTGTTTCACAAGCTATTGATATTGAGTTTGAATCTGAGTGTACAATAACAGTGGATTTATGCCAAACTCAGCCCTTACTAGAGATAAGCTGATAATCTTTAGTACAAAAATCAATATCTGATCTTTTTTCCAATAGTCTTGCTTTAATCAACTTTCCAGAATTTGTAGTATGAAATTTACATGTATCGTGTATTATTTTATTCAAGTAACCCAGTTTCAAGAGAGAAAAAAATAATCATTCTTTTCCACTAAAATCCTTATCTAAGTCGTTTTTATCAGCAATTTCTGTTCAAATTTTGAAGATGAAACATTGTTATCGGATCAACATAGTCCCATATATGGTCTGCCGAACCAACCAGCCAATGTTTCCTTCTTTGCTCGTCTGTGTGCATGTCCCCCCGAGCACTCCAGGTCTTATTTTGGGGGGCTAAGACTTCAAAAATTTGCACAAGTACACCATTAAGTAACATCTGAAGGAAAGCTTTTCATTGCTTTTTCAAAAAAGGTGTTTTTTGGGATCTTTTTCATCATTTTGGGCCAATAATGCTCAAATTTTGTCCTGGTAATTTTTAGATAATTTTAGATAAAATATCTTTTTTTTTTATCAAGATAATTTTCTAATTAATTAGTTCTGGTACACAAGCGGGCTACACTGATTCATCTATGTAAGGTACAGATATCACATATTTTTTTTCATCAAGAAACCCAATTCTAAAAAAATCATCAAAGATTTCCTTCCACTAGCATCTTTTTTTTTGTTGTTTTTATCAGCAATTTCTATTCAAATTTTGGAGATTAAGCATCATTGTCATCCAATAATTTTTTCAAAGGACTAAAACGACAATTTCTTTCTGAAGATATTATCCACTGAGGACTTCCACCAAGGACATTTGCCCCCAGAGAAAATTTTCACCAAAAATATTCTAAATTAGGTTAGGATTAGGGTTAAGTTGTCATGAAAATCCGTACAAAATTTTGTCTGTATTAATGTAAAGCAGGATAATGATTAGTCATTTATTCTATCCTTGGCAATTGCCCTTGTGGGCAAATGTCCAAAGGAGATAATGCCCTAGAGCCTTTCAAATTTGCATACACACACAAAGATTAGAATATGTACCAAATACTGAATAAAGTGTGTCAGAGCTTAAAAGTTCTAAGATTTCTTCATGGTGTAAGTTGAGTATTCATCAGAACGATAATAAACCATATAAACAAGTACAATTTGTGTATCAAATGTCCCTCACTTCTGTATTGGTATTGGTAATATTGTCTTGTATTTATTTCTAGATACATCCTCACACCTCCATTAGACACTTCTTGGTTGCTTGGTCCCAGTTACTTTAAACAACGGAAATAGGAAGGAAGGAAGAGGTGTGACATCATTAAAGGTGTGACCTTATTAAGAGAATATCTATTCTGATCAATTTTATTTTTACCAGCTGTTAATGATGTGTTGATAGAATATCCGAGGTCCACATTTTTGTGTTCAAAAAAAAAAAAAAGATCCAAAATGTCCACTTGAGATTTTTATTGAAAATAATACTTGCAGAATATTTCATACGCCACAATATTTTACAAGTATGAGAATCGATTGGATCGAAGAAAACTACTGCTACTTGCTCCTCTTCCTTCTCCTTCCCCTCCTCCCTCTCCTCCCCCTCCTCCCTCTCCTCCCCCTCCTCCTTCTGCTTCTATCACGGATGGTAGACACATAGTTGGACTCATTGTTCTTGTTTACTAAATGAAGTATTGTTAACCATAACTAATCCTTAACTAGTATTTCTTCCATCCTAATTTTAGTTGCTTTTCATCAGAACGTAGACCGATAGTCTGAGTAGCTGCAACAAAAAGCAACTGAAGTTAGGATGGTAGAAATACCAGTTAAGGCTTAGTAATGATAGTCTTATACTTTAATGAAAAGAGAAACTTTCTGACAACCCCATCTTAATAAAAATAATGAATTTGTAGCAAGAAAAGGGAAATGTATGTGTTCATACACGTTTGTGTTAATACATCTAAAAATAAGTTTTTTTCAAAATATTTGACATGGTAAATGGTGCTTGGTGGTAAATTGTATACCATTGGATTTAACCGTTCTAATTTGGACACTGTAGGTGCGGAGTGGCCAAGCAGTTAACCATACAGAGAATGGAATCGGCAAACCGAGTACAAATGCCAGCTGAGACAGTTTGTGTTCTCTTCACACTTATGCCCTTGGGAAACGTATGAATCAATCTCTTCTCCCTCCAGCTATGGTTGAATAGAAGAACAGACAACACTCTCTAGCCGTGGTTGGTAGCCAATCTAGGGGGAGCATAACTTTGATTCCAAACTTGTCTGAAGAGGGATGGGTCACATTGGGCTATCTAACCTTTGACATATCCATGATGAAATCATCCGTGATGCCCCAATGACCCTGCATTGAGTCAGGGGATCAGTAAAGGTAATTTGAACATCCGCCTATCTATTCCAATCTAAACAAAGTTTTCAAATATGAATAGTATTTTTTTTTTTAATATGACAAAGCAACACGAGTTCGTACTGAAAATAATTGGCTTTATACTCAGCTAATAAAGGAAAAGGTAGCTTGTACGTGGGAGTGTGTGAAAAGATGAAAAGATATCCATACCTAGTATGAATGAATCACTGTAGCCAGCTCATGGACCAGAACTAATTATCTAAAAAAAAAGATATCTAAGGTTTGGGCATTGCTGTTCCAAAATCACCATAGAGACCCTAAATGCACATTTTTGAAAACACAAAAACTGTTTTCAGCTTGTGCCCAGTGGTGTATTCATGAGGATTTTCATAGTTGTAACCCCCCAAACATGAACAGGAGTGCCCGGAAATGCACACACACACACACACACACACACACACACACACAGACACACAGAGACACACACACATACAGAGACACACACACACACACAGAGACACACACACACACAGAGACACACACACACACACACACACACATATAGATGACAGCTCACCACAGTTAATAATTGAACAACTGTATCATCAAAATTTGAAGTCATGTAAAAAAAAAAAAAAATTCTATTGAAGAATAAATATGGCCAGAATGAATTCTGTTCATATCACATGCGATTTCTGTTGGAAAACATCTAAAATAAATTTTTAAAAATATCAAGAATCAGCTGGATTCTGAAGAATCTTGATGTTATTAGAAAAAAGCATAAAAAATAGGTCCCAAAAAATCAAAATGCTATTTTTCAAAAAAAAAAAACAAAATAACAAAAATATTTTTAGGCAGGGTTTAGTGGTGAACTGATGCCAATTTCTAAGTCTGTAGACAAAACAGTCTGGCCAGAAGTGCTGGAACACATAAACACATGCAGATCAAAAAAAAAAGATAGAACCCTTCACCACCCTTGGTGGCTATGTTTGGTCAATGGATAGACACATAGACACAGACATTCAAAGAGGGAAAAAACTGTAGTCCACTTGTCTAGTTAATTGGGCCATTTGTTCGGCGATGGTGATTCAATGGTGATAAGATTGGTGCATGGAATTGTTCAGAATAAACACAAAACGATTATTTCCTCAGTAAAATGTCTCATGTTTCATTTCTTTCAATGACATAGAAGTAAAGTCACAGCCTTTGAATATTCTGGTTTTGGCATTTTGCTCACAGGACATCTTCTTCAGTCTTCATGAGGAAAACAGAAAAATTTGTCACATGTAATGAATTAATAATTAAAGTCGCAATTGCATGAACATTTTCTCTCGTGAGTGAAGTTTTGTATAAATAGATTTATATACAATTTTTTAAAATTAATCTTTAGAAGTGGCATATGGTACTTTGTATCACGGGTGCGCTCTGAGTTACAGATATGCAAAAACACAAAAATATTTGGGTGTCCGTAAGAAGCACTGGACAGTTGAAGTTTTTTCTATGGGGACAGTAAAAGCTTATTTTCTCTGGTTACAGTAAAGCTCTTTTTACAGGGGATAGTAAAAGCTTTCTTTTCTGCTGACAGTAAAAGCTTTGTAGAGAAGGTGCAAACATCTTCTGTTGAATTATCTGCTGATGAGTATCAGATGAGAGAAGCTTCAAGGATTCATTTTAAAAAAACAAATTGAAAACTTTTTCTCTCCTCTCTTATGCTCTGCTATGTGTTTGCTAAATTCTCTTATTCCTTTTTATTTGTTCACTGTTTGTAACATCGAATGAGCGAGGGTATGAAATATTGCAACTTACAATTCATCACCTTCCCTACATTGTACCGAAAGGGCTTTTACTGTCAATCGATTTTTACAGGCTCTAAAATATTTTTACGTTTTTGTGCACACCCGTGACACAGAGCACCATATGCCACTGGTCCTTAAGTGTATTATGCCAGGAGACAAATTCCATTTTCATGAATATATATATATATATATATATATATATATATATATATATATATATGATTATAAATTGAGTTACAGGATATAGAAATATAATTGAAATGATCACCTATCATTCCACGGTTAATGTATCACTCAACTTGAATTTGAGTGGTACTATGTAATATATATATATATATATATATATATATATATACGTGCATGCATACATACAAGCATACATTGGGTGAGGCTAAACGTCAAGCATTGCATAAATTTGAAATTTACGGTGAAATTGAACAAAATGGCTTCTGAATCTTTTCATAAGCTAACTGAAGTTTATGAGGAATACTGCATATAAAATGTATGTTTGACAGAAAGGCACAGGGCTTGATTTTCTTCTTTAAACACTGTGCAACAGCGAACTGAAGACTAGTAATATACGGCTTCACTCGTCTTTGTCTGTTTTTCTGTCTGTTGGTTGACACAATATCTTCCAAAAGTTCTCAGTGAATTTCAATGCAATTTTCTGGACGAGTAAGCCATAGGGTAAAGAAGAATTAACTAAATTTGAGGACAGATCCAGGAATTTGTTGTTTTTTTTATTAAGGCATATTCTTAATTTTCTTTCAAACATTTAAGCATTCACTCATCTTTGTACACACTATACCTCAAGAGGTTCTCGAAGACTCCTCATGACATTTCGTGGAAAGGTGGACCACGGGCTAAGGAAGAATCGATCGAATTAGGGGGGGGGGGGCAGATCCAGGAATTTTTTTTTTTTATATTAACCTCCCCTGCAATCTAGCTATGTATGAACCGATTTTCTTTTAGTTTCCAGTGACAATGGTGTTATCAGATGTATGCGTTCTCTGAGTACTTAGTACTTCACAAATCTGGCAAAACTTTTAATGACGGGGAAGAATTCCCTCTCTCTTTCTCTTATCGTCATCAACACTTCATTTTCTAGTTGTGTGCAGCAACTCTGTGAAATCCAAACACACAATAATTGTATTTTGAATAACACTGCAGCGTTTTCTTTTCTTTTCTAAAGCAGATTAAAAGTTTAAACACTCATTAACAGATAATTCCCAAATGGAACGCAGAATGAGAAACAGATGTGACAGGTTACATGTCCCTCTGGACTCGTTATGAGAAGGGGGTAATCCAGTATCTTTTTTTTAAAAAGCTACAAAAAAAATTAATTAACTAAGATAAAGAAAAGAATGTTCCTTCTTTTATTCAAATTTTACTCTATCTCATAAAATCTAAAACTTCCTTGACACACATTTTTTTTCCCTTGAGTGATTAATTCTGGGTGTACATTTCATGATAAGTATATCCTGACTCAGAATTTAATCACAATTTACCAACGGCAAAAATAGCTTGAATTACTTTGAACTTCAATTTTCTTTCAGTGAAATTCTCTATCTCTATATATTAGTGTCTCTAATTGGAAATGATGAATTACAGGTTTTAATTCATTCTTGCTGTTTTCTATTAATTGGTTTTTATTTATTTATTTTGCAAGTTTTTTTGTTTCAGGACAGGAAAGGCAACAGGATATCACAAAAAAGACCTAATCAAAAGATTCCCGGGACATTTCCAAGGTTTCTATGACAGTTGGGGTATACATGTCCCGTAAGTCTCTTTTAGAAGTCTACTGAGACATTTTTATTTGAGCATTTTAATAGGTTAATCCTGAGAGGCTTAAAATAACAAACATTCCAAAAGGCATTAATCCACATAAAAAATGAGTTAGCCAAGAAAATCAGCATTCAAAATCCTGGGTTTGAATATAAACCATTTGTGATATCCAACTTAGGCACAAGGCCATGTTCATGGAACACCCAGTCAGGAGCAAACTCATCATCTATGGCTTGCATTACAAAAACAAGAACCACTCCACTGAAGTAAGTATTAACAGCTTAGTTTGGAGAGGAAAGGGCTGAATGGGAAGATGATTGGAGGTGTTGGAAGATTGTGTAGTTTCAATCTTCAAAGTAAGGTGTGCCAATTTACAAAATTTAAAATCTTTAATTTTACTTGGGCTCTAATGCTAAATACTTTTACAGATGGTGACAACACAACTATTTCAGCCTCTAAGAGGATAGAAGAGTATCCAGTGAATCTTTTTGTTCATAATACACCCGTAGAGGTCAGATGAATAGACCAGCCGAAACGTTGGACTGACAAGATGGGGAGAACGGATTTGATTGCTCGAACAAAAGTTGAAACATTAGTGACTTTTCATCAAAATTATAGAAAGGTTTATTCAGTTCATGTGTGTGTATAGCATTTAATTCATCATATGTCTGTGGCTTCTGAGCTGTTTGTAAACTTTTCTGTAAGTGGATGGAAATCTATGTACATCACTTTCCACAAAAACTAACAAAAAAAAAAATACTTTAAATCATTTAAAGTTAATTGATGCATATCTTAAAATGCTGTTTCTCTGTGTGTCTATGTTGGGCTGGGATTCCAGCTCATTTGATAAACACAGTTAAATAGTTTAGTCCTGAGAAGGTTAAAACAATAAATATCCCAAGAGATATTAATTGTAGATGGTGTTTAATAAATACCGCAAGCCTAGGGATTAAAGGTAGTATTTACACACACACAAATTTCATGCTACTTTATTACTCACATGTCAACATTATACTCAGAGACAATGGTATTTAGCAGTTGAAATGATTGCATCATTCACTAGCCCCATTCGAGTATCCATCCTAATAATGTTTTCCAATGAAAAGAAACGTTTGTGAATTGTAACAAGTACAAACCTCCAACCAAGTTAAGGAAATCAATTCCATCATCCACAGCGAACTCAAAATGTTTGCATGATTAGCATCTTTTTGTAATTTGAGTGTTTGAGAAATAGTTTTTTAAATTTAAAATAGTTTAAATTCAAATTGTCAGAAAGGTGATTGCATCCATTTTGAAACAAACTGTATTTTTTGTAATAAGCTTGATTAAATGTTTAGTTATAAAATGACACCTCTGAATGGACATTAAGACTTTACACAAGTTCTCTGCAACCTAAGGCCATAGCAATCAGTCTGTTCATGAACTTGTAAAACACACAATTTTAAAAATCTCTTTTGTATAAAACAAAATCTGTAATCAACAACTTTACACGATAAAAAATTATAAAAAAATGAATGATCTTTAATTGATTCTAAATGAAGTGTTTTATTGGCCAACTAATTTTGATAACATAATCAACTGTGATGAAGCTATAAAGTTCCCTCGTAAAGATGAAAACCACTCAATATAACAGAGTCAAGATTAAGACCATGCAATATGACCTGATTGAGATTGACACCACCAGATTTTTTTCTCTCACACAAAAGATGCTTTTAATTTTTCAAGCATCATGGGGGGTGGCCTGTGCCATTTTCAACAAAGGGACTGCATGGTTGGTTGATCTTTGTGGTCAGCCTACCCTAACCAAACTTAGTAAAGATTAGTACCAAGCAATCACACAAAAGTAAAGATTAGTACCACCTGATCAGACCAAGTAGAAATCAGTACTACCAAGAGGAAAAATGGTGCTGATCTTTACTTGACCCACTATCTGATAATATTATCCATGATTATAATAAACCATTTCCGCTATACATTTGATTAACACAAAGATGGTAAGTACATCCACTCTTGGAGCTTGGCACCATACAATTTTATTTTAAACATGTTCTTGGGTGAAACTCAGCTAAATTTAGATGACATCCGCTCATTAGGTTTCATAGCTTAATCGGTAAGGCACCGCCCATGTGAGACAGGCTCCCAAGGATAAGGGATGCAAGTTCAGATATTTATCTATTTACATAACAGTCGTGGAATATAAAAACAACCTGAGCGTTGAGATAAAAGGCAACAAAAATAAAATGGAGGGAAAACTAGTCAAAAATAAAGACAGGGATACTTAGTTAAGTATGATTAATTCATCCCCAAATTTTCCATACTGTCCTAAACTGCACAGTTCAAGGTCTTCTTATAATTCAAAGTGTTTTACATTGATTTGTATGGTGATTTCTTAAATCATACTACATCAAAACCTACTGTAATCAAAACTGCACTATCCAAGGTATGGCTGTAACTTATATGATTATGATCAAATTTACAAATTCGTTACCTCGACACATTGTAGCACAATCCTGTTAAAATGCTCTAACTTGGAGAATAAAGGCAATTTTCTGTCCAATTAGGCCACCTTTTTTTAAGTGATTTTAAGTGTATAAATTGCATAATAATATTTGTGCAAGGGGGATCACCCCAGGTCTATCAACTGCTAATTACAGAGCTGTTTTCATGGGTTTTCTCAATAAGAAAATAAAAGGAATAAGCAGGGAATAATTCTTGACCTGTCTGCACTCTCCAAGTGACCTCGACATTGAGCAAAAGCCGCCAAATACAACCTTTAAGCAAGCAATACTAAGCTTTCATGAGTCTTCCAATAGTAAGGAACAAAAAGCACCAGTTGCCCATGTTCACCTTGACTGAAACATTTCAAAGAACTATAATTTTAACAACTGAGTCTTTTTGGCTAAATTACTCTTGACATATTTTTTTCAATCGGTCTTTCAGGTACACTGTTGAATATAGGCCTCCCCAGAGTAGGTGTCAAACATGTGGAGTGATGTGTCTTACTCTGCCATGCTAGCCCATGATGTGGTAGAAGGGGGCATGGATACATGCCTTTCTCAAGGGCATTAGTGCAAAGTGAATCCAAACTGTCTCTGCCAGAGTTTGAACCCGGTTCACCAATCTCATTCTCAATTGCTTAACCACGTACACCTCCACCTTTGTTAAGGTAAAAATGAAATCTTCAGTTATTGACTTGGAACATTCGTTACGTAGCTGTTAGAATATCTATGGTGAAAGGGCGTGTCAGATTCACCTGTCATACTAACAGCTGTTGTCCAATAGATATTTATGTTTGCAAGAAGGTAGATTTCACAGATCATTCTTGGCCTTTTGCTTATCATCTATTATTTAACCATGACTTTTTGATGAAAAATCTGTCCGGTAACAAAAGAAAAATTCAGCTAAGAGGTAATACTATCTTGATTTATTTATTAAACTAGTTGAGCCACTGAGAAATTGCCAGTCATACTTGAATTTTCATGAGATTTTTTTCAGAGAAGAAACTACGATACTTGATTTAGTT
Source organism: Thysanoteuthis rhombus (assembly GCA_963457665.1). Taxonomy (NCBI): domain Eukaryota; kingdom Metazoa; phylum Mollusca; class Cephalopoda; order Oegopsida; family Thysanoteuthidae; genus Thysanoteuthis; species Thysanoteuthis major. The sequence goes on from OY735229.1 coordinate 4,715,547, forward strand.
AAGTATTCCAACTGTTTCAAATGGTGTGTAGGTGATATAGTTATTAGCAAAATTGTCACTTTTAAGTGGATAAGTCCTTAGTTACAGGCAGAGAAACAGAAGAAAAAATCACATTGTTCAAAATATAAGTAGATAATAACGATTGACAATGCTACATTGAAAAGGAAATAGATCAAAATAATATTGTTGCTAATAATACTACTAGTGTGAAAACCATAACAAATATGGTGCTGTGAGATCAGGGAAGAAGATGAAGGGTATGTTTAAAGGATAGATTCGTTATTCTGCCAACCATGTGGTTCTTGTAGCTCAGTTGGTAAGAGCAGCTGGTACAGTTAACAAGGTTTCCCTGAGGCAAGAAGGGTATGAGTTTGAGTCTCATTAAGAGTTCATTTTTTTATTTCTAATCCATTCAGTTAACTCATTATTGTAAACTGACAGCTCAAGTCATTGAAATGGAAAGAAACTAAAATTAGGATGATAAAAAAATACAAATGGAAAATCACTGCATATGCCAACCTGTAAGATAGTTTACAAAGATATTTGGAGGACTACTGCTCACTGCAAGTCATCAAAGCCCTTTAATCAAGCTTTAGTAACAGCCCCCTAGTCATAATACCAGTACATCAGAGAGTCAAGTAATTGCAACATTTCATTTAAACAACCGATTATATTATTCTTCATGTTTATTTGCATTTTCTATACTTTCACAGTAAAATAATTGGGCTTTACACATCAGAGCTAGTTAAGTAGTGTGGTCCCTAAATAGGAGTGAGGTCCCTCCGAGAGAGCTCGTAGTATTGCTTCATTTTCATGCCTCATAATCCAACATTCCAATCGTACCACAAATGGGTTAGGATTAGAGGTACATTTAGGTAATTCGAGAACTCAGTCATTTAAGTATGAGATGCGATATGGAAATTAGCTCTGTGGGAGGGACCACATTTCTCAACTTATACCTACGTATCAAAGGTCATAACAGTGCAATTATAATGTAGGGAAGGCGATCCTGATTGTAAAGTTTCACACCCTCGCACACTCGATATTAAGAACAGTGAACAAATAAAAAGGAAAAAAGAAATAATGAAAGAAAAACAGGAATAAATACGTAAGTTATAATGCTATTGCTTTGAATAAATTAAATTTTCGATCTGTTGAATCGCTTCTATCTGTGCACCGTGTGTGAGGGTGTGAAACTTTACGATCTGGACCACCATGCCTACATTCATGGAATCTGCAGAACCTATGCCCAAGAATGTTTAATTAGGCAGCAAAATCAAAAAGACAAAACATTGAATGACAGCTGCCATCTTTTATTTAAAAGTAAAGAACTTGGCACGTGTTGCATTAGTTGTGCTAGGTCATATGACCACTTTAGACTTACATAACATACACGGTATATGCCGGACTATAAGACTATTTGCTTACTGCTCACTGCTACTCATCCAAGTACCATAACCAGTGATGGGAATGGGTTTAGGGAAAATAGATGTACGGTGAAGCGGGGGGGGGTGGAAACTAGGTATACAGTAAAGCTGGGGGTTGGGAAACTGGGTATACGGTTAAGCTGAGGTTTTGGAACAAGGCTATGTGGTAAAGCTGGGGTTTCGGAACTAGGTATACAATAAAGCAGGGGTTTGGGGGAAACTAGGTATACAGTAAAGCTGGGGTTTGGAGAACAAGGTATACGGTAAGGCTGGGGTTTTGGAAACTAGGTATACGGTAAAACTGGGGGGGGTAGAAACTAGGTATACGGACATACAAAAACGTTGAAATTGAGAAGTAGGTAAACGCCGTACCTCACGCACCACCCGTACTTCCTTCACTGCCCAGAACTGTCCCTAGCCAACTTTCGGTCGGCGGCCACCTAGTCGTACTACCAGCCGATTGGACACAGTTTGCATTGTATTTACTTTTTTGCATTTTTTTTTCTTTTTTCTATTGAATTATATATGTCCGTCTTACATACCAGTATATGTAGAACAAAGAATAAGAGAAGATACAATGGACGAAAGAGAATGAGAAAAATATGGACAGCTTTCAGGGCCTCTGAGAGGTGGTGCAGCCAGTGCGTTGAACTGGGGCAGGGAGCCCCAAGAAGTGAAGGGGGTGAGATTTTGTTGGGGTTGAGTTGTGTATCCAAAACCTCCCAAGTTGATACAATTCGTTCATTGATAATTTTTTTTTTTTTAAATAGGTTAACTATCGTTTAGCGGCGAGCGAACATTGTATGGTTAAAGGACGAGGGTATTTGGGCCGTGTGGAGGGAGGTGGGTGAACAGCTTTCCATCGCCTTCTAAAATTTCTCTCGGAGGCCCTGACAGCTATAAAAGAAATATCCCACGTTGAATGTCTCACTTACCCAGTAAAGTCTAAGAAAAAGGTCGTCCATAGTAGTAGCAGTGGTGTTAGTTACACTATGTAACAAGTGAAGCAACATGAGTAGATTTTGTTAAATGCAGAGATAATACTTGTCACTGTCGTCGTCGTCGTCGTTGTCGTCGTCGTCGTCCTGGTATCTTGTCAGGTTAGCAGGTGAGAAAGGCTGAGCTTTCTCAGGTAAGTTCTCCAGGACAACTGTGAGAAGATTACACCTGAGTTTGCTTTATTAAACTCTTTTTTTCTCTCTTTCTCTATCTCTCTCTATTTCAATAACTTTTCACTTTCTCTCTTCGTCTCTCTTTGAATCTCTTTCTCTCTGACTTATTTTCACTATCATTTTTATTATCTCTCTTTCAGTCTATGACTTACTTTCTCTCCTTCTTCTTGACTTATTTTCTCTCTCTCTCTCATTTACTTTCTCGCTCATTTTTATTCGCTATCTCTCTCTCTCTGACTCACTTTCCCTCTCTTTCTGACTCACTCTGTCTGTCTGACTTATTTCCTCTTTTTATCTCTCTCTTTCTCTCTTTCTGTCTTACATTATCCTTCCTCTGACTTAATTTCCCTCTGTACGACTTTCTAACTTTCTCTCTCTGGCTTACTTTCTCTCTCACCTTTATTCTCTCCATCCCTCTCTAACTTACATTCTCCCACTCTCTCTCTCTCTCTCTCTCTCTCTCTCTCTCTCTCTCTCTCTGTGACTTTCTCTCTCATTTTTATTATCTTTTGGACTTATTTTCTCTCCAGTATCTTCATCATAGAGAGAGAGAGAGAAAGAGAGAGAGAGAGAAAGAGAAAGAGAGAGAGAGAGTGCCAGCGTGTATATTTCTATACGCATGCAGTTAGTCAGGTAAGCTTGGGAGCTTACACACTCATCCCCGCATCCCCTCCATTACAACAGTCTGCAAAATCCTCTCTCAGGACCACCATCAGCTGCCTTGTCACATTCACCTTAATCTCATCCACAGTCTGAAATCTCTTCAGGAAACGCCAGAAATTGCAGTGGCCAAATCTGGACGGGGTGGGGTAGACTGACCCAAGTGAGGCGATGTCTTGCCAAAAAACCCTGCTCAAGACTTGAAGAATGGGCAGGCTCGGTCATTGAGAATGTGATGGTCCCATAGTACACAACCTCACTCAATGATGTCTCACTGCTGACTGAGTAACCCCCCACAGGAGAATGTCTAGGGCAAGCGGCAGGAAATAGGTGTAAGAAGATTGTGTTGCACTAATCTTTCAACTGGGGAGGGTCTGCTTGCCTTGAAAATCAGCATTCAAAATTATCACCAAATCTTGGCTCAGATGTCAACCATTGGTGTTAGTTGGGAGATATACAATTATCTGACCCTTGAGGTAGGCTCTGTGTAAGAGTATACACATACATTTGTAGAATTGGTAATGCGTGTGTGTAAAGGTGTGGATATTCATCAAGTCAGCACAGTCATAACAAGGGGAAAATGTTGGACAGAGTGCAAAAGGTACCCAATAGGGTACTCCTGAAACATTTTGAATTTCCTAGCATCTCAGGACACAAATTTCTAGCACCATAGCAGCCTGGGAGGATGAAATATATCATTTTCAGCAGTCGGAAATTTGCGTAAAAGCTTATATTATTAATCTGGTTTCCAGGAAAAATTTTGAAAATTCTGTAATTTTAGTGTAATTCAGATATAAGAATGGCTGATGATTGCATAATTTATTTCGAAATGTTTTTCATATTCACTTTTATTCTCATTTTCTTTCCTTTTATTCGCAAGAAACTTCAGGGGTCAGCCCCCAGCCCCCTAACTAGTTACAGCCCAGGGCAGCCATTGGATTACACATGACACCTGTTCTCAAGTCTGTCTTCAAATCATTTTTTAGATAAGTCAGAAAAGGTACACACGGTTCATATTTAGCATTAGTTAAATGTTAGTCTTTGTATATATCATATATACTGCTCACAACCAATTCTTCATCGCAATCACCTTCACTTACTGTGCGTGCAGCTTACAATTCATTGACAAGGTTTTGAACCTTTATCTTGCATTAAATAAGACTAAAAGGCACATTAAACCGACTTAGATCGTCTAACCAAATTATTAATAACCTTTCCATTTCAATAATTAATCCGCTGTCTTGCAGTAATAATTGTGGCTTTCATTAGGACAGAGCCTTTCACATATGCCATACTTCTCACTTAATCCTTTAAAATCATTCCAATCGTTTGACCGACAATAGCCAAACACTCTACCAACGACTGACGGTGTTTCATCTCTCTCCAATCGCTCAATTATTTCCTCTTTCCTTTCAGTCGTGATCAATTCCCTCTTCTTTTATGCATCACCAGCACTTGAATCAGAATTACGCTCTCGAGGCAGGGTTACGAAGGGTAAAAAAGAGAAAATTTTATGCATTTGATATTTTCAACAAAAATTTCCAATATAGCAGGTCTGATTAGTCACTCGATAGAAACCGTCACCTGACAAACGTCTTTTGACAGTAATCACAAAAAAGTTTTCGAAAATCAAGCATAAAAACTACTGGACACAAACTAAGGGACCACTTTAGCATAAACTTACATTGTAAACTGAACCTCCCACTAAAAACCTATTAGGTGGGATGGGGGGTTAAAACGGACTGTTATTCCTAGATATACTGAAGAGTACATGTTTAAAATATCAGCCCTCTAGCTCCATGTCTGCAGTTTGTAATTGCAATACATAGCCAGCTAGCCAAACTTGAAAACTGAGGAAACCTTTGTTGACAGTTTTGTTTAACGATTTCTAATTGGCTTTATGGCAGTATGTTTTTGAATATGTGTGGTTTGTAAGTCGGACATTCTTAACCCAGAGACTTACTGTATTACAGATGTAAGAAGTACCAGAGTTTCCCCGAAGAGGAATGTCTCTTTGATCAGAATGGAAATCAATGAAGTGCCCAAGTCATTTGGGTCAAATAGAGGAAATCGTTTATCATAATCACAAATAATGTTATCAAAATCGATGGGTCTCAAACACATTATGTAGAAGGGACTAAAAATTATCCATGATATGTATTAATTTCTTATAAGGAAAAATTGTTTATAACAATCAATTCATAATGGAAAAATTTACATTCATTGTTATGAATATATATTCAAATTTTGTTATCCTTTGATTAATGTTATCAGCTTATATTGTAATCAGAAAGACCCTATCCCACAGTGATTACAATCAGTGGCTTCCTCTGTATTTACTTTTCAACATATTCTCCTTCCTTGCCAATACTCTTAATTCAGTGGTGAATATTAATCGCTTGAATTAACATTTTAGAGAGAAAATTTCAGATTAAAATTCAGTCAATAACAAGAGGTCAATGAGCGTACGTATTGATCAACACCCATATGCAAAAATGCTAGGAGTTTGAGTGTGGGTACATTTGAGTGTGTGTGGGTACGTGTGCCTGTGATATTTTGATTCAGCCATAAAAGAAGAAAGAGAGGCAATGAGGGAAATAGAGTAACCAAGAAGGAAGGAGAGAGAGAGAGAGAGAGAGAGAGAGAGAGAGAGAGAGAGAGAGAGAGAGAGAGAGTGAGTGAGAGAGAGAGTGAGTGAGAGAGAGAGAGAGGGGGGAGAAAAAAGAGAGAGAGAAGGAAAGAGAGAGAAAAAGATATAGAGGAGTGAAAGGGAAATATAGATTTAGGCAAAAGAGAATGACAGAGAAAAAGAAAGAGGGAATAACTGAGAAGAAAGACAAGGGAGACTGGGAAGAAAGAAGAGAGACAAAAAGGAAGAAGATGAGAGAAGAGAGGAAAAAGTGCTAGAGGGGAGAGAAAGAATTGTTTCTAATGTCTTTGAATATGTAATGCATGCTAGAGAGAGAAAGAGAGAGAAAGAGAGTCGGTGTGTGTGTGTTGTGCTGGTGTATGTGCGTGTGTGTGTGTACATCAACAAAGAATCAAGTACACACCAATACCTTGATCACCAAAATAGATATATTCAACATTTTTATTTTCTTCATGGAGTGTGGGTGGCCAAACAGTTAAAAGCATTAAAGGAATTTTGCATGGCAATCTTGTCAGATTGATTCTTCACAGTTTTTAGAGTAGATGGTGTGAATTCCAATGATTTTACAGCAACATTTTTCCTTTCACCTCTTTCAACTCTTTCCATAATATTTAGTTCAGTATCGAATGATATTGTTCTGCCCTTACATGACGTGACAAAATAACAAGAGAACCGAATTAATATTTTTTGAAACTGTACTTTGAAAAATTATGAAATTGCCACACAAGTCGTACGACGGGACACAATCAAACACTCCTGAACTTAAAAACAAACCAAGTGCGACCGTTCGACTGATTGCTTTCTTTTGAGCACAAAATGATTTTGCCCACACAAAAAAATATTTTTGCACTAGTTTGACAGCCAAAAAAGCTCTAAATGAAAAAAATGAACAACCAGAAAATGCCCCCCCATCCCCCCCTGCCAAATATGCTAGAAATGGTGAAAAAGAAATGGACAAAATATTTCAGCACGTCCACGCTAAATCTTTCTGCACTGCCAAAACAAGAAATTTTCTCACTGCCAAAACAAGAGACGCGTTAAAAACTTAATTAAGTGCTAAGCGTACTGGATCAGCAACTCTGCACACGAAGCAACGGGATGGTTCTTTAACATGAAGATTGAATTTAAGCGCGAGAAGTTCTGGGGATGGGCAAGCCGTTATTGTGATTTCAGTGGTAAAGTTGCTGCAATGTTAAGCTTTCTCATAACAAGGTTTCGTTCACAGAGGAAATATAAAATGAAGTATTGGTGTATATGTGCGCATATATAAGAATTTACTTTATCTTGCACAAGGCCCCAAGTGTGTGGCAGCAGATGAAGACTGACCTCTTTATATTAGTAATGGCCCGTGAATTTAATGCACTAATCTCCGTGATGAGGTACTTTATATTTACTAAGTTTAACTTAGCCAAGGCCATAAGTTTGGAGAACCCAGTGAGGATCGAACTCAGTATAATTATGATAGTCTATGAGTTTATGTTGATAAACATTGCTCCATAATCAAGCGCCCACTTGATATGTTTGATGGTTTGTGTAAATCTCATTCACACCAGTGATCGGGATTTGAGCCTGGGTAAAAAGTAAGATTTTGAATGCTGATTTTCAAGGCAGGTAGACGGACCTTGGTGATGTGATATTTGGGCCAAAACACCCCACACAAATCAGGAAGAATGACCAGCCCGGTCATAGTGAATGCGATGGTCACACGATAGACAAGATCACTCAATGGTATCTCACTGCCGATTGAGGTATCTGATAGGACAGTGTCTGGATGCACAGATATACATCCTTGAGCCAGACTTGACATAGGACATGTAGTAGTAGTACACATAGGTATATATAAAAAGCATGGGGGTCAAGGGAAGGGTTATGTGTTTCAGAGCAGCCAAAACAGGTGGCCACTGTTGAGAGGGTGACGTAGCAATAAAAAGGGTGGAGCCTAAAGTGCTTATCAAGAAAAATTGTCAGGTGAAAATTGCAATAGAACAAGTGCATGAATATTAACAAACATTCTCGCCTTTTGATGCGCTTGTTTACACACAGGACACAACATAGTCGGATAATTGGCAGCCATATTGTTGACCGGGGTTAGAAGGAGGCTTGTCGGTGCTTTGGAGTGAATAGGAGAGTTTGTTCGGAAATGATGAGTTATTTCTTGTTTGGCTGTTAAGAAATGGAAGGAGAATAGGAAAGGATAAGACAGAGTGTACAGGAATAGAGAGAAAGAGGACAAAAGGAAGAAAGAAAGAAGGAAGAGAGAGAGAGAGTTGGAAGAGAGAGAGAGAGTTGGAAGAGAGAGAAAGAGGACAAAAGCTAGAAAAAAGAAAGGAAGGAAGGAAGAAAGAAAGAAAAAAGAAAGGAAGAAAGAAAGAAAGAAACAAAAAGAGAGTTGGAATAGAGAGAAAGAGGACAAAAGCTAGAAAGAAAGTAAGTAAGAAAGAAAGAAAAAAAGTATAGAAGAAAGAAAGAAAGAAAAAAGAAAAAGAGAAAGTAGGAATAGAGAGAAAGGGGTGAAAGAGATAATTTGAACAGAAGAAAAAGTGGAAAGACCATTAGTGGAAGATTTTTTCTAGCTAAGACGAATCTTATCAAGGAACATCCTTCTACCAAGTTTCAAGTAAATCTGACTTAAAACAGTCGAACAATATGGGGACACACCTACTGACTAACCAACCAACCAACTGACTGATAAAGCCTCCGTCTTATGGAGAGGCGAGGATGCCACTGAAAAAAGAAGGAAAGTAAAGGAAAGAGACATGATTGTTTAGAATTGGAAAAGAAGAGAAGCAAGGAGGAATCAAAGAAAGAGAGAATGAGAGAAAGGATAAAGTCAGACAGTGAGGGGAAGCAGAGGGAAGATAAAGAGAGGAAAGAAAGGTTGAAGAGATGAAGAAGAAAAGAAGAAGAGACGAAAGAGAAAGACACATAATTAAAGAAATGAATACGAAGAAAATGCAGAAAGAAAATTGACACACTATTAAGCACCTTATATCCTTATTAAGTGCTCAATTATTTTGATCATGTGTCAGACTTGGCTAAACCTACGAAATATCTATGATCCTCAAAAATCATGAAACATGCTCAAGATTGCAAACAGCAGGCTTAGGTAAGAATACCAGTGGAAATACAACGGATTACCAGTTCATAGAGCTCTTGGCAAGAAATGAACCCATTCTAGATTTTGAGATTATCTTGTTGATCTCTGTACAGCAGTAAGTGTAAGAAGATTATCTTATGTTATTGGTTTCCGAAAAAGAGGAAGGGGGTAAAGCAATTCATTATTTACCCAATTCTGTTGCCTTACGGTTTCAAAATTATTTTTTAAAAACTAAAAAGTATGAAGAGCTGTGGAAAATCAATAGAAAGATCATTCGAGGTATGCGTTTTTTTTGTCTACAAAAAATACATTTGTACAAAAATTTGTGGCTTTCTGAATAATCTTGTCAATTTTTACAAGTGTTGTGCAAGTATGAATATGTTTGACCAAATTTAGATGAAGAAATATTGAGAAAAATATAGAGGAAGAGATTGGTGAATGAGACAGAGGAAGAGAGATAAAGAAGCTAAAAGAAAGTCATTATGGAGTTGAAAGGCAGCTTCCCAAAGTCTCCTGTTCTGACGATTATTGGATACTAATGTACTCTGACTAGTGTCCTCATCCTGTTTGTTTAAGCCACAGCGTTTCAGCTGTTGCAACCTCCGGGTTCTCCAAGTGTCTGTCATAGTTGGTAACCTTCTGGGGATTTAAAACTGAACCCTTTCTTCAATCCAGGGGAGTAGGTTGTCCCCATCCCACTGTCGATGCCAGAGGATATCTCGTACCAGTTAATTCTTCCTCGTGATGTTGCTTGTCAGGTTCTTCAAAGTATTTTTCACTACCATAATTCTTCAACTCAGAAATTAAGAGAAAAATATCAGCTGTTCTGGTAGACTTTCTCTCAAAGTCAGCAGACAGACTCTAATAAGAGAAATAAATCAAGAATCTTGTCTCCTTAGAAATAGAGGTGCAGAGTGGCATAACAGATACCACTATGGAAAACGGATTGAGTTCGAATTTTGGCTAAGGCTGTTTACATTCACTTTGCACCAATGCCTGTGGGAAAGGCATGAAAGGCACCCTATAAGGCAAAACATCTTGGGTATGGAGCTAGCTACTCCACCTCGTGAAAAACTGCTTGCCATTGAAACCACAAGGCAGCCCTATGCTCCACAAAGAGTCAACAGGAATGAACAAAACAAATGTTGTTGTAGTTGAAGTCTGATTTAAATAGTTTTGGTATGGTGCAACATGAAACCAAAAATCAATCGATCATATTCACCAAGAGTAGCTAAAAACAGGTGCACCACATTACATAATGATGTCGAAAAAGCTTGTTTGTACTTCAAGGTATGTCATGGTTGGCTTTAAGCCAATTGGACCTGTTGCTCCCAATTAAGACCAATGCCAAAGGGGGACCCTGCACTTGGATTTATTTTACTCTTGTCAAATACACACATCGATACATTGTAACATACACTTAACACCACATTGTAGGTTTTACAGAGAACAACAACAATTTCAATTTTCTTCTGAATTCTTACGAGTCAGTTATGTTTACACTGTTTATATTTTTAATTTTTTCAATTGTACTTGAATTAACTAACAGTTATAGAAGAGCGTAAGGATTTATTCTAGTGAAATTTTTGAGCGCACATTTTGATTGCTTTCCAATGTATTGTACAGACATAAAGTCTATAAACAAGTTTATTTATATTCCTAAGATTCTATAGACCTTGAGAGTTAACCAGAAAATGTTCCCAATTGGGCACTTCAGCTCCAAAGGCTGGCCCTCAGGTACATCATTCATTGTAAGTCCAGGGGTGGCTCAGCCCCACCAGCCAAAATCAAGGGGTGGTTTAGCCCCTAGTACAAGGCTATTGAGCAGATATTATGTAAATGATATAAGGGTATTCTAGGGTAGGGGTAGTGGAAGAAAAAGAAAAAATAGGATCTTCTCCTGTAAATATGTATTAAATTGCTACTACTACTACTACTACTACTTCTTCTATGACACCAGGACTTTGACCAGCCGACTGCACGTCATGGTACTTGAAATATGTAAGATTTTATTAGATCCATTGAACAGACTGCTTCGTCTCAGAATTACCGATTGGATCAACTACATTAATGTTTATTGACTTATTATTGAATCGACAATTATCCGCTGGGATAAATGTATCAACTGAAATGTTTTTCTTTGGTTATCATATTTCCTAAATGACGTTCGTTATCTTATGCATCTAATATTAGTAAATGAAAATTGTTTACCCAACATATAAGCCTTTTTTAACTCATTCAGGCTTCAAATTTTGTGACGCATGTAAATGAAATGCCTGAAAATGGCGGCTATTTTGAATACATAATGAGGTCACATGATCATTATATTTATATAATGTTACTATAAATGAAATAACCTTCAAGATGATATGTAACTTCCCATCCATAACAAAAACCACTGCCCTTGCTATGAAACCATTAAAAAAAAGATAAGGCCAAGGTAAGTGAGCTGATAATCAACCAGTATATAGTGTATCTATGTGAGTAGGTAATTATGTACACATGGTGTCCATGAAAGAGTATACATGTTTTGGTTCATTACAGCTTTAGTTCTTATCTAAAAGTTAATCAAACACTTCTTTTAGAATAAAGAATTAATCCATCTATATAATGAACAGTTTGATTTTCTGATTGTTTTTCTGTAGGTAATCTACAATAATAATTATATGTTTGTTTGTCTGTGCCTCTTTCACACTCAAACTACAAGGCCTATCAACCTAATATTTATCAAGTAGACTCACATGAGGTCAACTTGTAACATAGACTATGGGAGGTGTTCATTTGAGGTCATCAGAGGTAATTCATCCAGGCCTAAACAATCAAAACAAATAATTTTAGGGGGAGAAGGATTGGTACAAAGATCCCTTACAGAAAATTTAATTTCAATCTAATTTTTTTGCGTTTTGTCATATATTTACGAAACTCAAGTTTCAATAAAAAAAATAAGTAATAGTTGTAAGAATTCTATTCATATTCCACTGTGAAATCAGGTCATTCTGTTTTTGAAAGTTGAAAGTTGAAAGTAATTACAAATAGTCCCCAACTTACGATATTTCATTTAAGCTATGATATTTTTATCTTTCAAATTGCAAAAAAGAACCTAAATAAACAGCTGTTATCTATTTGAGACTATAAGAAATCTGCAATGCATTTGATTATGATTTTTCTAGTTACAATCTTATTTTCAGTCCCTAACCACATTGTGCATTGGAGACTAGCAGTATTTGATCATTTCTTCTTCATCAGAAGTATTAAAAACCTTTATTATGAATACTTAATCACTTTTTACCGTCATCTTGATCTTTCAGTTGTTTTTTAATTCATTCTACCAGTTGAAAGCTTCAAGTCATATTTTTTTATGGTTGGAGTGGATCTTCCTCATACGTAGCTATAACGCAGACCTTGACCCGTAATTTCTGTCCCTAGCACGATCATCTGAAATCATTTATTCAAAACACAAAAATTCTCTTGAACATAATAATGAAAAATTTCTTCACAATGGAAGTAACCAAAATACATCCTAGCTATAATTTTGTATGATGGGCAGAAAGTTCAGGTCAAGTTCAGCATTATATATATATGTATACATATATATATATATATATATATATATATATATATATATATATATATATATATATATATATATATATATATAAACCCCAAGTAAATGAAGTAAAAATTTTTTTTTTTTTCTCAAAAATTTTTCTTATAAAAATATCTACCCATTTTCTGAAACGATGTTCTCTCCTGATTAACTGAGTTAGGTCACTTTTTGATAAGATGTCAGATGAAATTGATAAAGCAAAATCTAAGGTAAAATTAGTCAAGCCAAGCTTAAGAGGATTTTGATGAGATACTTCAATTAAAGCTTACTCGATATAGCCAAGTATGATTTGTTATTCATAACTAAAACTGACTTTAAAATGGCCAAAATTGGCTGAGTTTCCCTATTTCTAGCTAACTTCATGGCTAAAAATGATATCAATACAAAAGAATAACTATACACTGAGACTGCAAACCAAATTATTAATAAAAGTTGTACATCTACTTTTATTGGACTTACTAAATATTTTTGTAAGTGGCCAGATTTTCATCCATCATATATCTTCATTGGCAAAATAGAAAATGAAACAGCCAGGTCTAGCCGAAAAATGGCTAATTTGGCAACCAAGGGGCTCATCTAACCTTAGATGTAAGATAAAGACAAGACCTGTTTTTTTAGCAGGTCAGTTAACTTTTCAATCTCCTCTCCATGAGAATGTAGACAATCCTTTCTGGATTCAAAAAGAGGAAGTGTCTTTTTTCATTGGTGTCATTGAGAAGTTTCTGTCATGAGCAAGTGATTGTACCAATGCAGCTTTCTTGTCTCATGTTACAGTCAGGAAATGATGGTCAAAAGGTGGAATCATTATAAACTCAACTGACCTTATTTGTCCCCTTCCCCCCTTCCATCCCTGGCCCAGGGGCTCATATGTTACATGGACAAAAAAAGCTATTGAGGAGATGGGTATCCAGCTAGAAACTCATTAATATACTCTTGACAGAAATTTTATAGCATTACAATGGACTCTGAATCATTTTGAACTGGATGATCTCTGCAAATAGAATGCTCCTCCCCCCCACACACACTTCTGAAAAATTTTTCATATAAAGGCAAGACAGAGAGCTACTCTTCAGAACAATTTATGACCACTCATGTGACTACTGTGTGGGTGTGTGTCTTCAATACTCAGTTACTTTTATTTCCTGTGAACTCCTTGTGGAGCATAGGGTCACAACCACACAATGCAGGGTAATGTCAATATGGTTTCAGTAGCAAGTAAGTTTTTATGGGGTTAAGTTCCTAGCCCTACACTCCATTTTTCTTCTTGGGACAAGTAAGATAGCCTTTGCTATTAACCCATAGCAAGGGGGAGAAGTGGATTCATGCTTTCCAAAGAGCATAAATACTAAGTAAATACAAGATGATGATGATGATGATTTACATAAATAAAGAATTTTCGGGCCTATGCCTTTTTTTTGTCAAGAAGTTCACACAAAATAGATTGAGTAACAAACAAGTTCATTGCCCTTGCAAGGACAGTGGCAGAGCAAGGGCTTTCAGCATTCTGGGGTGGGGCAAAAAGCACCCGAAGCCAGTTGCTCTATATCCTTGGAAGAGAAGGAATGATTATCAATTAAAAGGCATTATAGGCCAAATAAAATTTTGCATCCTTTCACATGTACACCAGGCAGCAGGGGATGACTGTCCCCTCTCGCCCCCACCTCTTTATGCTATGTCACTGAACCAGAGAGAGGCCCTGTAAGTCTTATTTCGTCAGCTTTCATTCCTCAAATAATGACTTCCCCATATCCCTTTGTGATACCAAGATAAAGATGGGGGGGGGGCACTTTGGTGTCAACCCCAGACGTCTGCACATTCTCCCTCAAGAATGAGAGTGCAAGGACATGATTATTCTCATTTGAAACAATCTTTTGACCACTTTTCATCTTCAAACCAATTTCATTGGCTGCTTTCATCACAACTTCTGTTCAGACCAATCACCCTCCAGCAGTGAGTAAATAATGTTTGATTGGAAAATAAAGAACAAGTTTTAGGTGGGATTTGAACCTACTTCCCCTAAGAGAAAATTGATTCAACAGACAGAATTTGAATTTTAGAATGTTGCCTGGTGGCTAAAATTTCGAAGATATCATTGATAGTAGTGTCTCCACATAAGAATGCCTCAGTACTGCAATGTAACAGATATCTACATTTTATCCATCAAACAATTTCAATTAAAGAAGATATTTCAATGTTCACTTGCATCATCTTCAGAACATTATCAAAGAAGTCACATTTTGCTTCATATACAACATATGATCAACAGGCAGCAACTCGGGGGATGTTAATAATTCAGAGTTTATTTGCATCGTCTAGAGAACATCATCAATATTAGTGACTTTCTCTGTCTTTTAATAATTCATTTACGATATTGTGAAAACGGTGTGAAATAAAGACCAAAATATTTTTAAATCACCTATTGCATGTGTTCACCATTCACCATCCAAAGCCAAAACCCTTATAATTATGCTGAGTCATATGTCCCCACAGTCCCACTAACTCACCAGTACACAATGTCTGTTCAATGAAATTCCTTTCAAGTTGATATATACCTATGCTAATATCGCCAAAGTCAAGTAGATCTTCTTCCTCATCTTTATCCTCATTATAGTCCTAATAGAATTAAAAGTTTTTAAAAATCATTCCAAGTCCAATCAGTGCCAGGTGCTTGAGCCCTTTGAATACCAAGTCTCAGCCTTGAGAGATAATTAGAAAAGGAGAAGTGAATGGACAAGCACAAAGGTACATAGAGAGAAAGACAAAGCAAATTAGCTTTGTCATTAGCTGTCCAGTCAGTCAGCATTGATAGGCAGTGAAATTCAATCCAATTGTCCCATGTGGAATGGAGAGATCTGATTTTCATCCAGGAGAAAAAGAAACTATGAACCAGATCAGGCCACTGCTCGGTTGCCCACAAAACAAACAATAGGGGTTTTGCTGAAAGGAACATGGAGGAAAAATGTAACTGACTAGTCCATTGTGGGGGGATTATCTACTCAATCCCATGAAAAGCCAGGATAAGTCGAAGATAATCAGAGGGGAAAAAAAGAATCTCTGATGGTAAACAAAACACAAAAAGGCTTGAAGGAGGCAAGCATCCAAAATGTTATATTTGCAAATATCATAGATACACACACACCTACCTATGTGCTTACCTTTTGTCCTCTCTCTCTCTCTCTCATACAAAACACACACACACACAAATATATACATATAAATATATATATACCTACTGGTATGCTAACCTTTAGTCCTCTCTCTCTCTCACACACACACACACACATATATAAGATCTATTGAAAAGGTTTTTTAATGTTTAGTGTCTAAAGCTGTAAAGCTTTCTAGACTATATATATATATATATATATATATATATATATATATATATATATATATATATATCTGCACATACTTAACTGTATGCTCACCTTTTGTCCACTTTCTCTATCTCTCTCGTACATATACACACGCACATATATGTATGATTATAGATTGTGTAATATAATATAGAACTTCTTATTTGAAATGATCTTCCATCATTACACAGTTAATGTATCACTTGACCTGGGCAACATGAATAGAATAAACAATCAAAGAAAATGGGGCTGCCGGAGGAATCAAACCTGTAACCAATAGGCGTTGCTCTCACCATTGAGCTAAATAGCTTCCACTCCAAATTCTTATCTTGTTTATTCTTAGTCTATATCGCATTGAAAGAAGTGAATATTATTATTTTTATACTTTATTCTATTAACATTGTCTAGGCCAAGTGATACATTCACCATGTAATGACGGGAGATCATTTCAGATAAGAGTTTCAATGTAATATTACGCAATTTATAATCATTCTCTCGGATCATATACCCATCGTCTTAATAACATACATGTATACATACATACATATACATATACATACATACATATATATATATACATATATACATACATACATATATAGATATATACATACATACATATATACACATACATATATATACACATACATACATATATATATATATATGTAAATGTATACATATGTAAAGAAAGTGACATGTACAACACAGTATATCAGGAAGAAAGCAGGAGTCCGAGATATCATAGAAACTGTTAAAAAACTCAAATGGCAATGGGCTGGTCATGTTGCAAGAATGAAAGACATCCAATGGACATCACAATTCACAACATGGATCCCCAGAGATCACATGCGGAACCAAGGCCGACAAAATACAAGATGGAGAGATGAACTAGACAAATTCAGAAAATACTGGCTCCGCGACGCCCATGATAGAGAATTGTGGTGAATCCTGGGGAAGGTCTATGTCCAACGACGGACATCAAAAGACTGCCATACTGTTGGAATACTCTTCTGGAAAGCTGGCAGACCTCAACAACCAGCTCGGGCATCTGTCTGGGAGAAGGAAACTCCCAACAAAACCTACAACCTAAGTAATCTGCTCCCATCATACTACTTCAGTTCGCCATGGCATGCAAACCCTTGGTTAAAAGGCAGGGGATCAGTTATGTGCAAACCACATCTAACCAAAAATTTCATCACACGGGGGAATAGGGTTAATCAAGTACAGGCATGTAGATGAAAAACTTTCAAAACCCAAGCACTGATGATGATGATGATGATATTGTAAGCTTATGCAATGCTCTTCCATAGGAATAGAGCACTCTGGTGGATGAGGAGTATCTGCGTAAATGAATATATCGCTTAAATTCGGCCTTACTGACCACCCAGTTCCGTAGTCCATAGGTAGGATATCGGCCTCAGGGTCCGATGTGAGGGTTTCAATTCTGTCTCGCGGTACTGGATGGGATAAAGTCTATAGCCACACTGAAGAGATGTAGTACATTGAAACAGCTGTCTGTGGATGACACAGTAATATATATATATATATATATATATATATATATATATATATATATATATATATATATATTTATTCTCACCAAAAACTAGGGCGAAGATAGTGCAACTTGAGAAACTTAAGTAGTCAATAGCTTCTGAAGATCAATGTTCAAGAGATGGTCAACTGGTGTTGAGCAATAAGAGAGAGAGAGAGAGAGAGAGATAAGTGTTTAAAAAATGACAAATCTTCCTCTCTACTGGTCCACATGAGTCCCATTTTTTTTTCAGTTCCTGAATGCCGTAAGGCTTGTAAACAATGTACTATTAACTGCACGTACAATAAAGATTCAAGCTTCACAAACACTTCTAATATTTCCCTAAAATTATGCAAGAAATGGAGATGTGAACTACAGCATCATATATATATATATATATACATACCAGCTGTCGAATGTGAACAACAAGTGGCAGTTATCACAGATAAGAATGAACTATATACAATAACACTTCCTTGTGTCTGGCATATATATATATATATATATATATATATATATATATATATATATATATATATATATATATATGCACACACATTTTTATATGCATATATACATATATATAAGTATGTATATATATATCAATAAATACATATATATGTATATATACATATATATATAAGTATGTATGTATATATATACATATATATATATATATGTATATATACATATATAGAGAGAGAGAGGGAGAGTGGGGGGATACATAAAAATACGTATGTAGGCAGGTGAGAAAACAGTACACATAAAGCTGGTAGTCTTACAGGTGGGTTGGTAGAGTGATACATCTAATTACATACCAGCAAATAGGTATATATACATACACATACAAATAAATGCAGTAGAACGTAGGTAGGTAGGTACATAAGAAGGTAGATAGGTAGAGATACCTTTCTAAACATGCAGTAAATTAAGTGACCCCCCCCCCCCTCATCATCTCCTCCACTGCTTTTGTGACTAAAGAAATTCAAACCCGGGAAATATTTCTCTCTTGTCTACTCACACAACACCCTCCACCCTCTCAGTCTTTCTGTCTGAATCTCTTGCTCTCTTTCACTCTCTCTGACCTTCTACATTTACCGCCCCCCCCCTCTCTCTCTCTCTCTCTCTCTATCTCTATCTCTTTCTATATCCGTCTACTTTTACCTCCCTTTTTCCCTCTCTTTATCTGATTTTCTCTCTCTATCTTTCTTTCACTGCCACTCTCTCTCTCACTGCAACTCTGTTTCACTCTCTCCCTGACCCTTTCCCTCTCTCTCACTGTCTGCTTCACTCCCTCTTTCTTTGTCTCACTATTTCTCTCTGTGTGTATCTCTATCTCTCCTCCTCCACTATGTGCCTACCTCTCTCTCTCTCTCTCTCCCTTGCTATATGCCTCTGTCTCTCTCTCTCTTTCTCGTGCTATATGCCTGCCTGTCCCTCAGTCTCTCCCTCTGTGTCTCTCTCTCTGTGTCTCTCTCTCTCTGTGTCTCTCTCTCCCTCTCACTCACTCACTTACCATCTCCTAATAACCCTACTTCTCAAAAACTGTTTGTCTTCCCATTCAGCAGTTCAATTGGTCCAACCGGCTCCCCACAAGAACAATTTTATGCCTGACTCGATCTCTCTTTCCTCTCTCAGCTTCAAACGTAGAGCGCTTAACCTATTTCACAAATATAAAAAGAAAGTAAAGACGCACATATCAAACTGTTCGTGGAACCTCTAACTTCCTATAAACACTGCTTCATAAGACTGGTAAAGATATTATTTACCCCAGTACAGGATGTATACTAAAGACTATCACTTGGAGTTGGTGATTCAATCTAATACCCACCATAAAGAATTTCAGTAAATTTGTATCTAACTCCCAACCACGCTAAGTTATCTTTTGCAAAGGTGGGGGGTCTCTTGTTTACTTCAAAGTTATGCATAAATACTCTACATAAAATTTTAGGTACATTCTTTTTCAGCATGGGAGTCTTTGTGACTATTGAAGCTATTCTGAACTCGATTACAGGTATCCAGTCATATTCTGAAGAGGCCTGTGGGGTAGTGGTAGAGCGATCGATAATGTACAGGTCACTATTTATTTGGGAAATAATGGTTTGATTCCAATCATCCATGTGTAAAATCAAGGTAACACCATTAGCCCTAAAATAAACAATGGATCATCTCCTCCCTTGAAAGGAAACAGACTGTTATTGCTTTTAATAGAATGAATTGTTTTTATTTGTGAGCTGTTTTTAACACTGAGTGTGAGGGTGTATAATGTTGAGGGTTTGAATAAAAATAAAGTTGTTTTATGTTTCATTTGTATGCCGTTTTTAAGTAAGTGTGTGAGATGTTGAAAGGTTTGTATGGAAGTAAAGATTTTGTTGAAAAAGGGTGATAAACCTCAGTTCATTTTAAAGCTAACAGGAGTTATCTCCAAAAAACAGCCCTTCACTCCTGGCCCCTTTTTGGGAAAGCTTGATTTTCATCCTTGGACTTTCATACCAGAAAAGGTTATCCAAAAAGATGAGTTTTTTTTCTGAGAAAAAGTCAAGAAAACATTCTAAGATTGCTTTCGTTTTTGAAAAGAAACAAGTGTTACCTCGTAGCTGAGATGGTTGCATTTTTTTTTACATGTGCTAGAGATTAGTGTTCGGTCTTAGATAATTGAAGGCAAGTGGACCCTTCTAAATTGAAAGATAGAAGCAACACAATCTTTTCACACCTATCGTCCCCCATTTGGTCCATTGTCATTGTACAATGTTAAGTCAGCTTGGTAAATATTGAAAAGTAACGTTTCCTAGGTTAATCTTACAAATGTAGCTATTTACTTAGCTTGACTTGGTCTAGCATAAGGCAACAATAGTGAAGTGTGAATGAAGACCCCTCGCTATACTTGCAAATTGTGAGGTAAACTTGCCAACGATCAAGTTTTGCTTTTAGTTTCTCCAGATTGCAGGCCTGTGAAAGGTTGTATGGGAGACTGGCAGCGTCCAATACAACAAGCTTCCACACACCCATGTTGTCCAAGGGACGGACAAAGGTCAATAGAGCTGGACATCAGTATTTTGAATTGAGAGTTGTCCTTCTCCTAGACTGTTCGCCTTCCGAGGCAAGAAAGCCCAATCTGCCTTGATATTTCACCCATAGCTGGAGGGAGAAGAGATTGACGCATGCCTTTCTCAAGAGCATTGGTGCAAAGGGAATGCTAACAGCCCCAGCCGGAGTTGGAACCCACGTAAGGGTCCATGAAAGGAAAATCATTTTGCAAAAGATCAAGTGAGAAATTAATCAAAAAATCAATGTCTGCTGTGTCACTCAAATAGAAACTTTCAACGTGACCAGCGTCTTCTGACAGTTACTGCTCTTACCTTTTATTGGATCACTGAGGATGCAGCTGGGCACAAACTAGGGACTAATTTAGCATGAACGTACATATTATATTCAAACCCTCATTAAAAACCTATTGGGAGGTGAAAAAAAAAAGTTGTTTTTTCTTTCTAAACATAAGGAGTAAATGTTTATAATTACATAAATAGCCAGCCTACTTGAAAAGAGATGAAACCTATCACGACAGTTTTTTAAAGAATATTCACAGCTACCAGAAAAGACTATTGAAGTACTTCTCTCCTTTCCAACAACGTATTAATGTGAAATACGATTTTCTTCATACACAAGAATAAAAAATTATCATCGTAATAGACTGAATGCTGAGGATGATATAAAAAAAAATCTTAAACCAAACTTCAAAGGGATCTGTTAAAAGGAAAAATGAATTAGTGTCGTTCATATCATTGAGTTATCTTTTATTTCCGTCTCCATTTAGAATGTATATATTTTTTGTAAGTTTCGGAAAATTTGTGTTGGATTATTTTTACATAAAAACTCTTTAGGGGGTCTGCAAATATCTTTTGAGAACATCCAGTGGAAAATGTTTGAGAACGACAGGAATAAAGTGTTTTCCCAGAGTAATATTTCTGGACATCAGAAAACAATTTGTTTCCGCTTTATAAAACAAAAGCATAAAAACATTTTTCAATCTCGACTTTGTTTTTGTTTCCGCACAATAAAACTACAAGTTATTTTTATGTCTCCTGCTTTTGGAACATTGATTAAGCTCTTTATATAGTCGGCTGTAGAGACATGATCGGCGGGTAGAATATTTAACCCATTAAATGCAGCAGGAAAAACTCAGCTCTATAAACAGGTATAACCCCGTTTATACAGGGTGGCGCAAAATAAGCTGAACAGAATGTTTCTCAGTAAACAATGGACCTTTACACTCAAAGTTAAACAGATTAACATAGAAACAAGCAGAAAAAGTCATTTGTAACTTCAGATAGAAGGATTCACGTTATAACTGATTGAAATTTCAGCCATCTGCAGTTAATGGGTAAAGGATCAAAATTATAGCGGGTAATTGATGAGCTTACTTTAGTGTGGCACAAGGCCATGATAGTCAAGCACCCAGTGTGGATTCAATTCACCAGGGCACAAGAAAGTTCCTCCAAGTTTCCGACGAGTACAAATTTCTAACCGGAAAATTTCCAAAAGTTCTTCATCAAGCACAAAGCACGTGGGAAAAATAGTACATGGGAAATTTATGAGTGTTCGTATGAACGAAGGCCAGAGTTTTTAACAATCCTCACGAAATCCAGACAAGAAACGTACTTTTAATATATCTCAAAGTGATTATGTTAGATTTTATGAAAAAAAAATATTTCATAGGTTTTACTAAGGAGGTTATATTAATGATATTACAATAGTGTAAAACTTAGTATTGACTTTTCAGTCATTTTTTTTGTTCAAGAAAAATTAAGGGGAGATAATACGATATATGATTTTGCATCATTCACAAACAACAATAACTGAATGTAATTAAATTCAATCTAATTCAATTTAAATTTAATTCAATCAAAAAACATTTTAAAGGCCGAGTTGAGACGCATGGCTGGAGGGATTTGAAAGGGGGATAAAAGGATAACACAGGGTTGCCAAATTAGCCATTTTCAGCTACATCTGACTGAATTTTTTTTTTTTTTTTTTTGCAAATACAAGTTTTTTTGTTCTTTTTTGAATACATTTCTATTTAAATCAAACAACCCTGATATTGTAATTTTTCTTAACTCCTCTGAATTCCCCCTTTTACCTTGTTTCTCCTCCTCCCTTTCTTCTTTCCTTCCTTCCTGTCCCCCTTCCTTCGCTTACCAAAGAACAGAGTCTTGTTCTTATGGGCGACACTTGCTGCCCGGCACCTTTCTTGAGCCTCGCAAATCACTTCACTAGAGAATCAGTCTAGAAGACTAGAATTGCTCTATCGAAGGCACCCAAGATATTTTCTAAGCATAGCTGGCACAAGGTCACATATTGTGGGGCGCCGGCACTAGTGAATTGGTCTGCATAAGTAGATTACAGACCATTGGACATACAGACCTAGATAAGTTGATAGATGAATAGATAGACGGATAAAAATAGATAGATATAGACAGAGGAGATCGATAGATACAAACACACTGAGATAGGTAGGTAGATATAAACAGACTGAGATAGATAGATACGAATAGACCGAGATAAATAGATAGATACGAACAGACTAAGATAGATATATAAATAAGAATAGACCAAGATAGACAGATACAAACAGTCCAAGATAGATAAATTTGAATAGACCGAAATAGATCGATAAGAACAGACCAAGATAGATACAAAGTAACGTAAATAGATAGAAACAGACCGGGATAAGTATATAAATAGATAGAAACACAATGAGATAGAGAGAGATACAAACAGATAAAGATCAATAGTTATAAACAGACTGAGATAGATAGATAGATGGATAGACAGATAGATAGATGAATAGATAGAAACAGAATGAGATATAGATTGACAAACTGACATTGATAGATAGAGGGCAGACTGATAGATTCATCTAGGACTGAATACCTGGATATGGAGGAATAAATCATCCTTGGGGATCCTTTCACAATTCACTTTTTATGTCTGTATATATATCACTACCTGTATGAATGCAATTGCATATGAAAATGAAAGGGTGGATGTACCTCTGCTTATATATATATATATATATATACACACATATATATATATATATATATACACACACACACATCCACATATACATACACACATATACACGCATACACACATATATATATACATACATATATATATATACACACGCATATACATATATATATGTATATATACACATATACATATCAATATATATACATATACATACATATATATATACACACACATATACATATATATATACACACACATATACATATATATATATACACACATAAACATATATATATATATATATAAACACATATACATATGTATATATATATACACACACACATATATATATGTATATATACACACACATATATATATTTATATATATATATATATATATATATAAGGGGTGGGAAGCACCAGAAGAACTAATTTCACCGCATGAGAATGTTGAGAAAGAAGAAGTTGCATAACATGTTATTTTTTTTCATCCTAATCATAAAAGACCCTTTCTTCGTTTACAATCTGATATTGCGGCCGTGTAGTTTCTTTTATGGAAAACACGTTTCTCCGTCACAAAATAAACATGAAAAGAATCCTTGTTTTCTTCGCAGAAAAACAACCTCAGAAAGACCATGCTTGCATATTTTTTCAAATCAGTCAATGCACGTTGCTTTGCTGACGGTATTCCTAAAGCTGTTTCCAGCATCAGTATATTTACACAGTAATTTGAAAGGTATAGTCAACTAGAATTCTTGAATTCATTTCAAGTAAAAAATGATATCGGTACATCAGCAACAGAGGTAGTTTTAGTTGTAGTTATATTACCATCAGTCAGAGAACGAACATAGGTACACACGAACAGCTGAATAACATTTTGTATTTGTGTGTTCGCAATATCCCTTTCCTCTCTTTTTGTTTGTAGTCAAAGACAGACTGACACGTCACAAATTATATTAGGGATATTTTTCATCATGCAAGATCTTTGCCTATCTTGCAAAATTTCAGGTCACCATTGGGCAAAGCATTCATCTGTAAATTTCATTTTGACAAAATAAACTTTATAACACGTAAAAACCCTTTAAACTTTCCTAAAATTATGCATATGCAATCCAAGTCTATGATAAAAAAATACCTCACTCTAAATGACCATTATAGAAGAATTGATGTGCCCTAAAGCTACATGCACAAGTCATAGCCATATTAACCAATTGTTACATGGCTCTCTTCCTTTGCACCCCCTTCATCCAACTCCTCATCGCACCGACTTTTCTCAATTCCTTCCCAGGGGCTCAGGCAGATACTACACTCTGATCATAGGTAGAAAAGCGTAATGGTCAAGTAAGATAAAATATAGAATGATAATATAGCCAATAAGCTAAAAGCCATGAAGCAATACAGGAAGACTGAACAAACAGATTTTTCTCCCCTCTTAGGGGCATGCAGTAGGCCTAAAGCCCCCCACTTTAGGGCAATCATGATTAGGATTATCCAAATTAAATGATTTTCATGTTGATTTGCTAGGATTCTAAAAAGAAAGGATTCACAGCAAAAACAAATCAAGTTATGCAAAGTCTTTAGGAAGAGAGCAAACCACAAAATGTGTTTAAAGCCTTTTTTGATTTTTTTTTAGGTGGTTAACAAGCTGACACATATGAAAAAAAATGAAATGTAACAGAATTTTATGCTATTTTATCAAGTGTTTTGTATAATCTACTGAGTATACAAACAGGGGAGACCGAGGAAAGGTGGGCCACAAAGGGGAGTGGGCCACAAAAGGGAGTGGGCCATTGCCATTTTTGATAAGTTTTCTTGAAGGAGAACTGATCGTGTGACATAGTGGTAGGTCAGTATACGGGAGCCAGGAAGTGTTCTGATTTACAGAGATCATATGAAGAGCAAATTATTGGAAAGAAAATGAAATTTTCACTTTCAACATTCATCCCATTGTTTCATTCATTTGGATAGATAAGGTTTGTATGATGGATGTAACTTATATTTAGTGTTCAGTTAGTGTGTATTTTGATGATAAGATGGTGACTTGTGTTCTGTCTCAAATAAGATGGTGATAAAAGTTCTTGCAATTGGCATCTTGGGAAATGAAAGGATGGCACAGAGACCATAAGGCTGAAACCAAAGTATGCCAATGCCAAAGTCTTCACTGTTGACCATGGAAATAAACTGGTTCATTATCTTCAGACATCATCAAAAATGTATGACAGTCCAACAAGCAAAGCTACAAGAGAACTTACATTTGAATGAATATGTACCGAAAAACAATATCAAAACTCCTGAAACAAGGGGTTTTATGATTTGTCATCAAGAGCCGAGAGTTCGCCTCCCTGAACCTACCAGTATTGGCGGGGTTACAAGTTTTAATGAATGAGGATTTTCTATGAAAATTTAGAAACTGCTGAGACAGCTCGAGTTCCAACTGAACAACATCAACAATTTGATAAAACACTTCTAATGAATGTTCATAGACTCCTTCAGATTAAAGTCATTGCCGTCTAAGAAGAAAAAGCAAGTTTGTCAAATCACTTCTGGAGAAAAAGAGGAATCTTGTGACTTTGTTGAAGTAAATGCATTTGTGTTCCAATGTGAACATTTCTGTACCCGCATGTTCATAAAAAAGTTTTGACTTTTAAAAAAAAGTAAAATTTCAGTAATGGGTCAGTCTATAGTATTAGTTGCTCTAAACCATGAAGTAGCCCAATCCTCCTTGCTATGTGACTTAGTCGTCCCCAAGGTGAGGAGGTCTAGGCTAGAAAATAAAGATACCAAAATAACATTATGATTCAGAAAGGATTTCCAATAACATCATTCATGAGGGGGGAATGGTTATTCTCCTGTATTACATGAAACAATTCTTGTATCCCATTGAATACTTGGTAATAAGAACTGAAAGACTTACAGGTTGGTATATGAAAATTTTCTGAATTTCATCACATGAATTATCTAATTGATGCAGCAAATCTTTCGATTCATAAACAAGGGTAATATAACCCACTAAAAGGGCACATAATCCAGTATTTTACATAAGATTAAGTGGTCCTATGTCCAGGGAACAGGATGACACCTGTAACTCAATTTGGGCCAAAATGTACAATATCTTTTGAGAAATTAATTACTCACACGTATATGTGTTTGAGAGGGGTACATGTATTTCTGAATTTTTCTTTCTCTCCTTATATATCATATACATACACATACACACACACACTATGATAACCAATGAGTCTGTAGCCTGACACAGTCATTAGCTGAATTTTGATCTGGAATTTTCATTGTATAATGACCAATTTATAAGACTGATATCAATTGGGAATCATTATAAAGTGACAAAAGGAGTAAACCTGCGATATGATAAAAGGCTTAACCACTAAATCTTAAAATAACAAGACAATCATAATCAAACACTCACCTATTGTCTGTTTTAGTTGTGTTCAGTCGTTCGCAAAAAATGTAGACTGTAAGCGGTCGAGAGGATCTACGTGTTGCTAGGTCACCCATAAAACATTTTGGCTGGTAGGTGAAATTACTGGGACTTAATTCCATGTTTATTCTGTTTCTTTCACAATTCTCCAAGTCAATATTGATATGTGTCCTTGAGGGCGGAAAATCTTAGGAGCCAAGAAATACAGTACTTGCGAACTGTAAAGATTATGATGTACAAGCCTTCAGTCTAGAGTGAATGACATTAAGCTATTCCCATTTCCAACGTTTAACTTGACACTCACTTCAGAATCAGGTGATTGTAGACAGGCCCTTTTTATAGGGAAACTAATGTTTGACAATTTGTATTGTGATATCATAATGGTTCTTTAATAATAAGCTTAAAAATTCAAAGCTCAGGACGAGACTGAAAAAAAAAAGTCACTTCTATGATTGTATCATTCATGTCCCAGATTATAAATAAATACCTTGACTCACAAACGTTAATCTATTGTTATCCAGTAAGAAAAAAAGATGAATGAAATTCTCTTTTGTGGAAGGTTTATTGAAAATTCGAGATTAGTTGAACACTGCTTGAAATTCTGGGATTAGTCATTGTTAGAAACCGTCAACCAAAACTGTCATAATTGGTTTCTTCAGTTTTGAAATTGATCTGGCTGGATATATATGTAGTTAATACACGTACAGGCTGCACCAGGGCTGAAAAATCTAGAAATAAACTTTTTTTTTTGTCTCTTAAAAATTCTGTCCCTGAAAAGGTTCCTAATGGGAGACGAGGGTTTCAATTTGTTTTCTGAAAAATTCAGATATTTTTTTAAGTCACTGCCCAACTGTTACCAGAATGGTCAAAGTAGGTTTCTTCAGTTTTCAAACTGATCTGGCTGGCTATATATGTATTATTCACACATACAGGCTATACCAGGGCTGAAAATCAAAACATCTACTCTTTAGTATGTCTAGAAAGAACTTTTTTCTTGACTTTAAAAAATTCCCCCCCTGGAAAAGTTTTTAATGGGGAGGGGGTTCAATTCACCTAGTATGTTTATGCTAAATTGATCCCTTAGTTTGTGTCCAGCAGCCATCACACTTGTCTTTTTTTTTCTATCAAAGTCAGGCTTTTTTTTAGTGATCACTGCCCAACCAAAAGTAAGAGGAGTAACTTATTCATTGATCACCCCTTTTTCCAATTTTTTAATTGATCACCTCCAACATGACATGCTCTCAAAAGATGTTGGTCTTATGGTGGTTTCTATAGAGTGACTAACCAAACCTGTCATTATTCTATCTGGGCTGGAGAGTGCAGGTGCAGGTGGCCAAATGGTTAGTAGCACAGAAAGTGGAATTGGCAAACTCCAGCTGAGACAGTTTGTGCTCACTTTGCATTAATGCCCAGGGGAAAGGCATGAATCTATCTCTTCTCAGCCTAGCTATGGATAAATAGAAAAACAGGCTTGGCTCTCTACCCATGGTTAGTATCCTTACATTGGATATTAACAAATAAAATAGGTTACCTACAGCTATGGCATCTGCTTAGATAGCATGTGTGCCGCACATGGGTTCAATTCCTGCTATGAGCAACGAGTGTGGAAAAACTCTTCATTAGGAAGAATTTCTCTGTGCACTCAGCAGCTAATTGAGTATACTCTCAGCTGCGTGATTTGAGTGGAGGTAACCCTTCAGTGGACTTACATCCTGCCAAGAGGGAGGCCATAAAAACTTGTAGGAATAAAAGTCCTGGTCTTGACCAGACTTGAGACTTGCAAGATTCGCTCCGCTGACGCATGCTAAAGAAACAGGGACTTCATCACCAGCCTCCAAACTCCATTGGGAGTTGTCTCTCAAGAGACAGGACACTTTACCTTACTACAGCAATAGCAATTTAGTCCCTTTCAAAGTATTTGTTTAGGGTACTCACACACACTTATACAGCATCCTTTTCTCTTTTCCAAACAGCCCTGGAGTGCAATCACCATCAGCAGGCTCACCACATTCATCTTGATCTTGTTCACAGTCTGAAATCTCTTTGGGGTAAAACCAGAAGTGTGAGGGAGCCAAATCTGTACTATAGATGGGCTGATAGACCTAAGTGACATTTGGCTGCAAAACCCTACATTAAATATGAAGAATGACTCACAGAGTCATTGTGAAGCTGACCATCATACAGTACGCAAGCTTACTCAATGGTGCCTCATAGCTGAATGAATAACTCTACTAGAGAGTGTCTCTTCACTCATGCATACTAAGGTCCCCTCTGATTGGTTGTAACATTATATTAAGGCTGTAGAACTGATTCTCGTGTTATATCAAAATAGCTAGATCCTGTTTAGACAAACCTCGTACACCTAAAGAGGGTCAAAAAGCACATGAGCCAAAATGCAGTGATAAAAGCAATGAAAATGACTTCTTGTGGAATAATGATCAGGAGTCATCTCAAAATTTCAATTACGAGGAAGGCCAGAAACCTAATCAACCAAATGGTGATATAAACAACAACTATAAGAATATTGGTCTGCATAACACGTGGAATAATACAATTAGCTGAGAAAAAAGCGACCGACTCATACGCCTTATGACCAGCAGGTCTGGTTAATCACTCATTAGAAACTGTCACATAACCAATGTCTTTTTGCAGCATGCATTGTCAATTGAAACGTTGGGAAAAGTCGTGATCAATGAATATTACTTCTCTGGTATTTTGTTAAGCAGATCATTAAAAAGAGTCTGAAATTTAAAAAAAAACGAAACAACGTGCCCCACACGAACCAAGGGATCAATTTATTACACGTTGACTTATTGCAAATTGCCCACCCCTCTGGAAAAAAAGGGGGGGGCGAATTTTGAGAAAAAGCAAAAAATTCGCTTTTGCTAGATCTAATAAGCAGTTGATATTAGAATTTTAAACCCTCTAACTCCATTGGTAAGGCATGTAACTATAAAACATACATACATACATAGACAGCAAGAGCAACTTGAAAACTGAAGAAGCCTTGGCTGACGGTTTAGGTAACATTTTCGGTTAACAGTTTTCAACTGAGTAGATTCATGGACACCCCCCCCCCCCCGCCAACTCTTTGCAGTTTCTCAATACAAGAAACGGAAAAATGCCTGGGAAGAAGACTTATATGAAGACATATTTGGTCTTCGTTTCATGCCCTAGCAATGTTTGGGATTGCTTTAAGGTGAATCCCAAATTGCCAGGGAGCAACCCACACCCTATGACCTCAGGAGCATTCTCTGCGTCACACATGTTATGAGACGTGCAGGATCAGGAGATGGAACTGTAATTGTGTGCCGCTAACTCCTGCGTAGTCTTGAGCCACGCCTTTTTAGCCAGTCCATCTGGCATTGTCCTCATCCACCAGCAGCTGTCGGGAATCAAAGAGTGGTGATAGTTCCTCCTCCGCTTGCCTCGCTGCTGGGATTGTGCTGTAACCCCCTGAGGTTTCTGAGAAAGGCCAACATGTGCTACAGCTTTCCAAGGGTGACCTGGAACTGTGCAAGGCAGGGGCAATCAACTCCTTAAGGAGAAATGGTATTGATAAAGAAACTGGCACCCTTTCTAAACAGAAACATTACACACAAATATTTGGAAACACTTTTGAATGAGTGCATAGATACTACACTCTGATCCTAAGCAGAGCGCACAGATACTCTGATCGTGGGCAAAAGTAATAATAATAATAATCACATCATTTTTGGCTACTATGCTAGCATAATCATCCGCTGCCACTTTTCCAGGTGGTGGGAGGCAAAGTGTATATTCAGAATATATCTTAGTGGCAACCCTGTTACACAGTAGCTATTCTGCATTTGGAGAAGTTGCTGCATTCTTCACCATTAGTGAGACACAATGATATGAGCATTAACGAATAATTTTAAGTCTTTTTAAATAATAACATTAAGTTGGGGTAACATTAAAAAAACTGTACTGCACAATAATCCTCGGAATATAAGGTTACTACCACTATCAAACCCACTTACCCTTAGTGAGAAGGCCTGACCCTGGGGGATGCAAATGCCCTGTCTCCAAGCAGACACGCGTCTATGCCACTTCATAAAATATTAATAAAATAATTCTCTGGAAAGGGTCATTTTCTTTTTTTAATCCAGAAACTGATATGTCTGCTACTGAAACGGATTCTATTATCAAGGGTGTGTTCGTTCATATGTGAAAAGATGTATATCTGTAGCCACCCAATCTTGATATACAATGGTGGAATAAATAATCAGGTGAATATCAGCATTAGTCGAGCCACCTTTCTAGAAACATCCAACAAAAAAATCATACGAGTAGATTAATACAAAGTAACATTAAACCTCTTGGCTTGACAACAGGTGTTGTACAATCAGATCCAAACAAAAACTCTGAACATGATTATCAGTTGGGGGAAACTAAAATAAACCTTGCAACAAGGGATCACTTCTCATCTAGTCGTGTTTGTGCACAAGATGTCATCTTACGTAACATGAAAAGAATTTTTATCAGGAAGGCAGGCACAGATTTTACTTGGGGAATTTCTCTTCCAGAAACCGTCAACCAAAACTGTCAACAAAGTTTTCTTCAGTTTTTAGCTGGTCTGGCTGGCTGACTGGCTATATATGTATGTATGTGATAATTATAGAGACATTTATGCAGGACCTCAGCATCCAAATAAAGTAAAATTATCACATTCTGTCAGATATGAATCATCCATCTTTTGATACTTTGTGAGTATCACATGTATAGGCCGCACCAATGGAGTTAGAGGGCTGAAAATTTAAACATTTACTCTTTATTGTGTCTAGTAAAAAAGCTTTCTTTCTTTTTTTCAAAATTCCCACCCAAATAGGTTTTTAGTGGGGTGTTCAATATACAATGCAAGTTTATGCTAAATCAGTCCCTTAGTTTGTGTCCAACAGCATTTCTGCTTGTTTTTTTTAATTTTCTAGTGGTCACTACCTAACAAAAGGAGAGAAAAATGAACTTATTTATTGATACCTTTTGTAACAAATTTTCAATTGATCACCCTCAACACAGCATGCTGCCAAAAGACATTGGTTACATGACAGTTTTTATGGAGTGACTAATTTTCTTTTTTTAGGATAGGTAGTTCTTTAGCTCCAACATTCTGTACTTCTTTTATTTACGCCTTTCTACTTCGTTGTGAGAGGTATATGTATTCACACATTTGTCTGTCTGTCTGTCTGTCTGTCCAGACAATATCTCCAAAAGTTCTCAATGAAATTTCAATGACATTTCATGGAAGGGTGATCCATAGACAAAAGAAGAATTTAATAAATTTTATCAAAGGATACTACTTTGTAAGAGTGGGGTTATAATAGGGTATCAGAGAAGGGGGAAACGTCCCCCCTCTTCAATTGAAATATAACGTCCACCTCCCACTTCGAGATGTCCTCCTCTTTTGGGTTACACTGCTTCACACGCACAACTCAGATCTCACTTAGAGTGAGTGACTGATACTGACTGCAGGGTTCCCTCATTACAGCCGACACAACCAATGAACAAAGTGTTTTGGATGGATGGTTCTTACAGAAAACGAGAAGTGCAAATATGACAATTTGATTCCTTGAACTAAATTGAGTTCTTGAACAAAAGAAGTCTTATCAATGACGATGTAAGACTGTACGACCAGTTTTGCAAACTCATTTCATTTCTCGAATCTAATAAGATAAATCTCGAGTTTTTTTTTAAAGATCATAGGCTACACAAACAATGGAAGATATTTTTCAAGTCTTGCCCTCGTATCAATTGCTTTTCAGAACTATTTCAAAAATACGTGGGTTTTATTTTTGCGTTTCAGCTCATAATACAAATGTTGGGTGTTTTTTTGTTTTTGCTTTTTCTGCTCAGTGGAGCAATGAGTGAATAAACTTTCTTGAATATCTGAGACCAGGATATTTTTGCATGATGTCATATAGACGGAATATCTCATCAGACAGCCTTTGCTCTCATCGCATCTACAGTCATCTGCAAATCGTCCTGAATCACAATCAGATTAACGGCAAGGTTTCAAGATCTAGGGCAAGAAAAAAATTCTCACAAAATATCTCCCCAGCCGCTCGAAAGCAGTTAAGATACGAAAGATGAAAGAAATTCTGAAAAACATACTCACAGATAACAATCCACAAATATAAAACGCAATAAATATCTATCTATCCATATACATGCAGGGTGGGACAAAAATGAGAGTCAGTAATATTGCACAAGACAAAACATCTTTATACAAAAGTTATTCGTACATATTTTTTTTATATCAGTTAACCCTTTGGCTAAGTTAGAAGAATATGGAGAACCCACCCCCATGAGGTCATATCAGTGAAATATCCCATCAGTTGCTTTGGAATAATCATTCCTTTCACGCTCTTTATCATCGTCTACAAATTGTCTTGAAGTACTACTATCCAGTTCACTGCCGAAGTAAAGAGAACAAGCACAAAGAAATTTCTTGCAAGATATCTTATCAGCTGCTCCCAACTGGCTAATAGACTCCATTATCAAATTTCCAAAAGAATTTAAGCTTGCGAACATTCAAACGCAACACGTTCATTCCAAAGACGAAAGTAGATATTGATTAAACTGAACGCTGTTCAAAGCATGAAGAGAGACAGTAATTTGAAAAATGGACTTATTGCTAATCAATTCTCATGTAAGGTGTGGCTATTAAATAACGAGTCTGGGCTCATGTAAGTTGAACCAAAATGCACATGAGCGTACCATGTGATTATATGTTGACCAATGGGCAAGTAGGAACACCTGGCAGTTTCCATCTGCTCACGTCTTCAGTTCGCTCTTACGGATCGCTTGAAGTAAACATTGTTAGAAACCCTCAACCAGAACTGTCAGCAGTTCAGTGATCCAACAAAAGGCAAGAGTAGTAACTCATTCATTGATCACCCCTTTTTCCAATTTTTGATTGATCACCCCCAACAAAGTATAAACGAAGTATAGGTTTCTATAAAGTGATCAACCGGACCTTCTTTCTGACATGCTGTAAAAATGGTAAGTTTGAAAATCAAGCAACCCATCAATCTTTTTAGTCACTTGAATACGTGTGCACATCACATGCATTCTTCCCAATAATCTTCAGTCAGGATATGAAAAGATTTGGTAGCTGTTTTGTTCAATATCAAAAATTTCAAGTTGAGGTATAGCTCAATTACTGAATTGAACATTTCTATGACAAGTCAGAAAAACACGTCAACTTCAAGTGGTCCATATGAAAATCCTCTTGGCAGGATGTAAGTCCCCCAAAGGGACATCTCCACCCTAATCGCTCAGAGTGTACTCAATTATTATATATATATATATATATATGTATAAAATGTTGGCGGGTGGGTGTTCTGAGACTGAGACAAGTATTAGAGATATTGAAATTCTTGCTCTCTTTTTGTTAATTTAACCAGAGAACAAACTAAAAAAAAAGGTCTGGACAGTCACTCAATAGAAACCATCATGTAACCAAAGTCTACTGGTAGCATACTATGTTGGGGACGATCAATTGAAAAATTGGAAAAAGGGTTGATCAATGAATAAGTTATATCTCTCGCCTTTTGTTGGGCTGTGATCACTAAAAAAAACGAGTGTGGAAACTGCTGGATACAAACTAAGGGACCAATTTAGCAAACACTTACATTGCAAATTGAACCCCATACTACAAACCTATTCAGGGGTTGATTTTTTTTTTTGAAAATATTTTTATTTGTAGATGTAATAAGGAGTAGATATCTGAATTTTAAACCCTTCAGCTCCACTGATATGACCTGTATATGCCATATATATATATATCCATCCATACACAGCCAGTCAGACCAGCTTATAACGAAAGAAAACCATGTTGGCAGTTTTGGTTAACGGTTTTCTAATAACTACTATCATCTGTGGAATAAAATTGTTAGCACGTGGAGTTATTCACCGGAACATATTGACAACACACTAATGTTGATTTTATTTTTTGAATTCTTAGAATATTACACTATGAAATCTTAGAACATTCATCCCCCAATTAAAAGATAAGAAGGTTTCAAGACTAATTAGAAGGAAATTATTATCTCATTAATTAAAAAAAGATTTTTTCTGAAGACTGACACGTACAAAAGGCCTCAAGTTTCAAATTGTATCTCGATTTACAGCACAAATTTTAATTAGATCCGACCAGAAGCAGAATTATGATTTTTTGTTTGTTTTTAATTGCCTTTAAAAAGATACGCAGAAGTATCATCAACAATCGCAGCAGCAGACATTACAGGTCCATCGGGGAACAAAGGCCTTTCCCAGCTCCTTCGTTGCCAACCATGCTAACCTCTGCCGTTCTTACCAGCGAACCATTCTATCTCATCTGACCATCTTATGTCAGGTCTTCTCCTATCGCAATTACTTTTCTTTTTACACCAATTGACTAATCTTCTGCACTATCTTTCTTCTAGTAGTGTCCAGCCGATTTCGATTTTTCGTACTTAATTACTTCCCCGATATCTTTCACTTCGGTCTGCTCTCAGATTTATTTTGATTTATTTCTATCTCCGAGATTAATTCCTAATATTGCTCTTCCCATTGCCCTCTGTAGGATTGTGAGTTCTTTTCATGTGATTCTGTTAGTTTCTATGTTTCATATCCCCACGTCATGGTGCCAAGTTATATCTGATGGAATAATCTTATTTTTTATGCTGCCTCATAACCTTGTAAGTATTTCTAACATTTCACTTAAAATATCTCCCAAATGAGTTTTCTAATAAGCATCAAGTTAGCACAAGCACTTCAAAAAAATACTTTGGAAACAACACTTGAAGTCACTCAGAAAAAAATCATTAATGTAAACACTTAGAGAATTATGTTTCCAAGTTGAGTATACAAGGTCTGAAAAAAATGGCTTCCTAGTTTCGGCTTTTTTTTTCTTCTCCTGACTTTGAAAATTATTTGTGAATCTATTCACTCAAAATCATTTATCACCAGAAGGAGGACCTACGGAAATTCTACAGCATATTGTTACAATTAAGAAATAGAACAAGACTGGCTACTGCAGGGTCAAACCCTACTCCAAACTCTATTCTGACTGAAGATGATTTTTGATGCAACTTTTGTATTGAATACATAAATAAAAAATCATTAAAAAATGTATATTTTTGGTTAACTTTATCTATCTATTAGAATGGAATAAGCCTTCGCATATATGTATGATGTATTTTCGTAACTTTCCGAGACTTGTCAAAACATCATATCACCTAACAATCCAGATATGGCTCCCCGCAACTACTGGATTTTCCCAGAGAGATTTCAGACTGTGGATGAGATTAAGCAGAATGTGATGAAACAGCTGATAGTGATCCCGAAGAAAGAAATTGTTGTAGCACAGCTTTTCTGGGTTAACATTTTTTAGCTTTTCATCATCATCATCATCATCATCATCATCATCATCATCATCAGTCTTTTAACATCCATTGTTGAACGCAGACCTTCCCCAGGATCCACCACATTTCTCTATCATGGACATTGCGGAGCCAGTATTTTCTGAATTTGTCTAGTTCACTTCTTCATCTTGCATTTTGCCGGCCTCGGTTTTGCATGTGATCTCTGGGGATCCCTGTTGTGAGTCGTGATCTACATAGGTAGTCTGTCATTCTCGCAACATGACCAGCCCATTGCCATTTGAGTTTTTCAATAAATTCCATGAGGTTCCGGACCCCCATTTTCTTCCTGATGTATTGTGCTGTCTTGTGATTTCTCTATGTGAGGTTGAGCATGATTCTCTCAAGCAAATGCTACATGCTTTAGTTTTTACCTCGCCTTATTTGGTTTGGCAAAACAGTTAATCGAGAAAGTCATTAAAACAACAAAGGTGGAAAATCAGAGGCAAAACTGAGATAAAATATTAAATAAGCTGATAAATAACACAAGAGAAGACTATTGATATATCACAATAATTGAAGAATTCCAGTATCATTTACATGAAAGCATATGGGGAGCCAGATTTTACAAGTATGTGATTGACAACAATGAGTACTTGTGTAGAAAAGAATTTGTCCCTGATTCTTTGGCTTCCAACCAAAGAAACAAATGCTATACTAAAATATATCCACATCAAGATAGATAGATATGAATAGAGTAAGATAAATAAATAGATAATAGATAGACTAAGATAGATAGATAGATAGATAGATAGATAGATAGATAGATATGAATAAACTGATAGATATGAATAGACTGAGATAGATAAGTAGATAATAAATAGACTGAGATAGATAGATAGATAGATAGATAGATAGATAGATAGATAGATAGATAGATAGATAGGAATAGACTGATAGATATGAATAGACTAAGATAGATAGATATGAATAGACTAAGATAAATAAATAGATAATAAATAGACTAAGATAGATAGATAGATAGATAATGAATAGACTGATAGATATGAATAGACTAAGATAGATAGATATGAATAGATAGATAGATATGAAAAATATAGATAGATACAGACAGATAAATGGATGTGGATAGATAGAGAGAGAGATAGACAGATAAACAGACATGAACAGATAGATAGACAGATCGATAGATAATGGATATACTGAGATAGATATATCGATAGATAGACAGACGGACAAGCAGATCTGAATATACAGATAATGAACTGACTGAACTAATAAAGAAATATAACCAATTTCATAGTGGGAATTTAGGGGAAGAATTTTGATGGGAACTTTTGTAGGAAAGTCCTTGGCCACTTTTGTGATCTACATCTGCACAGAAAATAAAAGTGATGTAATCGAATACTGATACAACCTTACACACCAACAGAGATAAAAGCTCTACAAAACACGCATCCTTGAATGACACTAGCTTCTCACATAAATTGACGAAGATAGTAGACACAGATCTTTACACAACAACCCGCGTAACACAGGAAATCCTTAATAAAAAAAGATTCACACGGAGACGTAGTAAGGTGTTCTCAAACTGTGTGCCATGACACAATCAGTGATGGGATTTTTTTTTTCGTGGAGGAGGCTTGAACTAGGTAAACGGTAAGGTTGCATCTGAAAATTATGCCAAGGGGATCACAGAGGAGGCCAGCAGGGTTGAATGAAGTGAACTCGTGCAGCTGAGGTTTCCGGGGCACTGTGAGCCCCTGTGAGTAATTCTATTGAAATATGGCTATTTGGGGGCCGTTTGGAGACTATTTTTGACCTCTAAACCTTTTTAACGTGATGTGAAATGAAAGGGTGGAGATGAGCACGTTGATATAAAAGTTTCGTTCGTTGACAACTGAAATGTTCATTTCATTTTACAGTTGGTGTGAGTACTGCTCGGTACTAAGTACATTTAGAAGCACTAACACATCTAGGGGCGTAAGTGGAGATTGGAGGGCCTTGGGGTCTTGGTCCTTAGATCTTCCCCCTCCTGAGCGTCCACATACGTATTAATGGGGTTTCGTGGGTAGACTTTTTAAAAGCCAATATAGAGATCTAAGGGCCCAGTGGGTGGCTTGGATCCTAGAAGGGGTCCACTTCAACGTTTAATGAAATTTATCATTGTATAAGTTTAGTAGAAATGCAATAGGTGAACTACTATTCATAAAGATTTTACGGCTCCCAGAACTAGGGGCCCGGGGCCAGATTTTAAAATTCCTCCCCCAACTATGACCTTAGTGGCACAATTATTTATTCACAACGAACCTCGCACCATACAATAAATCATTTTGCAGATTAACAACAGGATTCCTGATTATCGAAAATTCCTGGTTTTCCATTTTCTGCTAGTAAGTTAGTCACGTGACAAAAAGCGTTTCTCGATCCCATATGGTGCAAAAACATTTTAGTCTTCACTTCACAAAAAGAAGGTTGCATTGTACAATCGTGATACAGTAAATTAATATATTTATTGAGCTTGGCTTAGGTCTGACAAAAAGCTGCAAAAATGCAGCACCCAGTAGAGATTGAACTCACTAGAAGGACTTACAATTGGAAAAAAAACATACCCACTACTCTTCCACCCGGACCGACAGACGGGCCCATATGGCGTACAAAATCTTAATCTTTGATCGTATGGGAAGGTTCTAATTCTTATAAATTCACGTTGCTGGAAGGTATCTAACCTCAGCGTAACGTGTCAAGAGTCTACGGTAGTGCAGCACCCAGTCAGGATCGAACCCACTAGAACTGGAAGGAGGTAACGTGCTAATCATAGCTCTACGGCAGGTGTCCGTGTATGATGTAGAAGTAGCAGTAAGCATAAATTGGATTGCATTTACCGGTAACCGATTTTTTTTTTCTTTTCATTTGTTCCTACCTACGGTTCGGTGCGCTCGCTAACCATCAGGCATTTAAATGACCCGAATCAGGACGATTTTTAAAACAGCGTGTATCTCTATTTTTATCTGTGATATTTATTCGTAGATGAAAGAGAGAAGAGACATATTGTGAATTCGTTAGATTTAGTGGTATAGCGGCGGGCAGATGCCCAAGAAGAAAGTGGGAAAAGGCGTAGCAGTAACATTCAGTCAATTATTTCGCAATTGTCAAAATTTTGATAATAAATGAAATTGAAAGCATCACAAACCAAAACAAATATACATGTCCCAGTGTTATCTATTAGAGATGCTGTTTTTTAAACATTGTCATTTTTTTTTCAAATTGAAAAAAAAAATTCTAGCATAGGAACACTTCGTTTATACCCAGACACAATCAGGTAATTTTTTTTTACAACTCCTTTCACTTAATGACCTCATCCTGCAGGGAAATTAAGAAAATGTTCCGAGCTGGAGAATAGATGGTGTCCGACAACTAACAACTTTTTCATGTATATTTTGCGATTAAAAGGCTTAATGTCCAGGTTTCCCAGGCTATCCGAAAGTACAACCCTTCTATAAAGAAAACTTTTTCGTAATCTGAAATGGCATTAAGCAAAGGAGCAATTAACATAATTCATGGGGGAGATTTTGAGCGTTCCCAGGCCCCCAAGTTAGTGA
Source organism: Thysanoteuthis rhombus (assembly GCA_963457665.1). NCBI lineage: Eukaryota > Metazoa > Mollusca > Cephalopoda > Oegopsida > Thysanoteuthidae > Thysanoteuthis > Thysanoteuthis major. The sequence goes on from OY735229.1 coordinate 4,755,510, forward strand.
TGACGTCATGTTTGTTAGGCTGAGTTGTCGAAATTTGGAGTGGTGGGAGGCACCGGAGATTGGGATGTAGGAGAGATGAGTGAGTGCACGCCGCATCTATGACGGTTCGCTGCAAAAACAAACAAATGCTGAGCGGAACGCTTTACTCGCTATTCGCCTTTTTGGCGTAAAGCGAACTTTCGGTTAGCGAGGGAGAGATACCTGTCATTTGAATTCATGAAAGGGTTCGTAATTGATTGTCTCAGTAAATTACAGAGTAGCACTGTTTACGATTTAGTGTGTGTGTGTGCATGTGTGCGTGTGTGTGTGTAAGAGAGAGAGAGAGAGAGAGGAATATGAGAGAAAGACAATATGTGTAGAAGAGAAAGAGAGAATATGTAAGTATTTAAAGGTATACATCCGATCATTCCCAAAACATTTTTTTACGTACACAATAAGAGGTACGCACATTTATTCGAAGATTTCACAAAGAAGTACACATGAATATGAATGACTTGTCTCTGCGTAAGATCTTTGAAGGCTCGAACCCAAACCATCTGGTCGAAGGGACAATTGTTTAACCCACCCCTCCCCCATCAATGTTCAGACCTCTCATGCAAGTAAAAAGCAAATATCAAATAATTCATGCTGTAGAGAAGGAACATTTTTTTCCAATAAGAAAAAACAGAGAAACTTATAAAATGCTCGATGATAAACCATTGATCGTCTTTTCGGCTTTTCAACAGAACTACCGATGACAATATTTTTACATGATGATCGAATAATGATAACCTTCTTCCCTATTGGCATTCTAAGAATAATGACATCAATTACGCGTTATTTTTTCAAGTTTACTAAATTTTTCGGTTCACATTCTTCATCACTGAAAAGTAGTGCTGTCAAATAGTTTGCAAAAGACGTTCTCAAGATGGACAACCGAACATGGGTGCAATTTTGAGGATTCTTTGCCGGTTGAATTTGCTTCGAGGGGAAAATTTCGATGATGTATGCATTTTTTTTATTTCAGCTTTCCTCGTGGAAATAATTATTCAGAGGTCAAAGTGTCCGATGAAACTTGAGTAAAATTTTAAAATGTTATTTCAAATTCATTGCTTAGTTTGTTTGTTTTTTGTTGTTTTTTTTTTTAGATAAATTTTTTTTTTCATTTTCGTCAAACCAACATTATTTATGTTCCTGTTCGCTAAGAAGTAGGCCACGGTTGACATTCGAAACATTACTAATCAGTCGAAGTATTAAGGGGACTTGTTGTCACTTGATTTCTAACGGGAGATACGAGATTAAAAAATTCTATGAATACAAATAATAATCCACAGATATATAAAACGTAATGTGCATCCACCATGTGTATGTGTGCGTGTGTGGCACTTTTCAAAGAATGCACTACACTCAGAAGTGTCGGGAACAACACTTTGATCTTAGATAGAGTACACAGATACTCTGGTCCTAAACAGAAGTGTCAATCCAATGTGAATAATACCGTCATTTTTGACGGGTAAAAAAACAACAACAACAAATAATCGAAAATTTGAGATAGACATTATTTAAACAACAAAATCCAAGCTCATAGGTAACAAAATCGGCATAAGAACAGAGAATCTAAACGATCTTGAATAATTTGGAAGTGACGATAGTACCGGGTACATCACAACGTACCCCTAATACTGGTGTGAAATTTAACCGGTACGCGGCGTTATTAAAACCGGCGAGAATTCAGAGGACTTCTTGTCATGTAACCTCATCGGCCCATCGAAAGCCACCAAAATCCACTAGTATAAAAACCAATTTAATAATTAAAAACAGATGCACAATGTTGTCCATTGATGCGAACAAGATCAATAATGAATTGAGAAATAGGCTGAAGCTGTAAACAAAGATCCAATCAAAGTGCTCCGTAAATAAATGAAAAGGTTGAGACTTGAACCAACATTAACAAAATTGAACAAATAATAGTCCGAATGCATTGCAAACGATTAACGGTCGTTAATGGAATGTCATTAATTAATGATGAAACAATAGATTAATTTTAATTTGGAGTAGAAATACCAGTTCTTCTTTTTTTTTCTTCAGAAACAGTCAAAATGCAATTCATTCTCATTTGCTGGTATATAAATGCTCATTATTCATGGGCAAAAGAAGTGTGTTTTGTCGTATAATTAGTTTTACTTTCGAAACAAACAAGTGTGCACCTTGATTGCATTCCTCGTGGGAATTACAAGTGAAATGCAAGAATGAGGTACAAGTGTCAAAGAGAAAATAGCGAAAAAAAAATGCGGACTACTGTAGAGTTTGAGAAATAAACATGCAATCTCTCTCTCTCACACACACACACACACACACACACGTACACTTATAGCATATTAAGTACACACTTATACAGCACATCAAATACAAGCACACAATTATTACACGACCCGTCAAATACATACACATACACAACACATCAAATATACGCACATAAACAACACATCGAAAACACACACACATAAATATTACACAACACCTCAAGGATACACACATAAGTACGCGACATATTAAACATACATATACACAACGCAACAAGTACACGCATACACAAATATCACAGAATACCCGAAGTATATACTCAGATATTAAACATCAATTACCCAAATATTACACATCAAATATAGACATATTTTACAAATCTTTACACAGTGTGTAACACATCTGTGTAAAAAAAATCACACTGATGTGTTACACATAAGTATATTACACAACAAGTGCTTGTAATAACAGACTTTTGTCCTGAGAGATGAAACAATATTGCTGTCACCATCAGAAAATTACATTTTGAATTCCCTAAAAGAAGAAACAATATTGTAATCTAATTTTTCTAGCTTTCTTAAACGATTTTCAAAAAAATGAATCTCATAGTCTTTAGCCGGGATATCCAAATGAGCTTTTTGTCCACCGAGAAAATATTCAACCTAAACCTACCTGTTGAATAGGGCTGACGATCTGCACGAAGTCCAGTTCTGGTCTTCTACCCACAGATACAATCCACACCATTTCAGAGCGAATGGGTGGAACCTCCTCTTCTTCTTCTTCTCCTTCGTCCTCCTCCTCGGGTGGATTTTGGTGGTGGTGACACGGGCTGGGGTGACCCGTTGGGGATTGCATTAATAATGTTTTAATAATCAAGAAGTTTGATAAAGATCAACAGGTCCCCGTCTTCTTTCGTTTTCTCAACAACAGCAGCAACACCTCGACAAGAAGATGGTGTTGTGATGATGGTAATATTGGTTTCTTCCATCGTCATACCTTCTCTGCTGCAGTCGGGGTATCCAATTCATTCTTCTCTCCTCGCAGAACTTAGCATCAGCTCTGCAGCCTTCCTGAGACTGACACAACCTCCTCACAGAAACAGAGTCGTCTCCGTCTCTTTCTTCTTTTTCTTTTTCTTCTTCTTCTACTTCTATGCCCGAACAACATGAAACAGTCACTCCTCCTTTCTTCTTTCTTTCTTTCTTTCTTTCCCGCGCGTAACTAATATTTTTAGAAAGATAGAAAGAAGAAAAGAGAAACAGACCCTGCCACTCCCTTTATCTTTATCTTCTTCTCTCACAGACTCACTTTTTTTTACCGCCACTCACTTGACGAGTTTTGATATTTTCCTCCCGATATCCGAAAGAAGTATTCCTTTAGAGACATTCCGTAAGCCGGAATAGCGTAAAGCGGAACGATAATAACAATTAATTTACATATGAAAATTTTTTGAGCGTTCCCAGATGCAAATATGATGATGGTATATTAGGCTGAATCGTTGTTATAGATACGGTCGGTAGGAGATAAAAGGAGATTTGGGGTGTGCGAAAGAGAGAAAGGAGGTGCCCGCTGCCTCCATAACTAGTCGCTATTTTCGGTTTTCGCCTTTTTCTTCATAAAAGGGAAGTAGTGTAATGCGACTACCAGTGTCTTTTTACACGATGGCCAATAAAAACAGGAAGAGTGGCTTCTCGGCTTTCTTTCTTATTTACCTTTCTCATTCTCAAGGTATTTATTTATTTCTTGACTTACTTTTTACCCACTTACATAATACTTACTTACCGAACCTAACCGTCTCTATTCTAAGTATTATATATATATATATATATATATATATATATATATATATATATATATATATATATATATATATATATATATATATATATATATATATATTCCTTGTTCTTTTTTTTCCACTTGTTTGATGATTTCGGATTCAAGGAATAATCAGCAGTTACTTGATGATTCCCAAATTATCTAACAATCTATTTTCTCGGTAAAAACTCTTGAAAAAAATATCTAGGAAGAACTCGAAGAAATCAGTCAGTAAAGCTGCGAGTGAGGTAACTGTAAAAACAAATGGGATTCGCCCTGAAATGTAATCAATTTTTCCTTGGCCCAACCTTCCACAAAATGTCATTGGAATTCTTTGATAACTTTTGGAGTTATTGTTTGAACAGACAGACGAACAAACAGATATCAGTTTATAAATGTACCTCCTCTGACTCTGTTGGAAGTTGTTGAGACAAACGAAAGATCACTAAATGAATCCAGTTGATATTTCACATGTATCTATTCTGTGTATATCATTGTCATTGTATAAGTAACACTATACATTGTTGTCATTCATTCATTTTCTCTTTCGGTCATTCAATAAAAAAGCTACTCTCTTTTTGCCGCGATGTTGCAGCTAAATTCATTGACTTGCTTTTTTTTCTCTATTCTATTCACTCTTCTAATGTAATTTGGGCTGGATAACTTTGATCAGACTGTCATTAAATTTACCAAGATACATTTCTCGAAATATACGAGTACATTTTACCCTGATTTTGTCCTTTTATTCCAGAGATTATAAAATTTAGAACAGATTCATTATTCAACCTTGACACACCCTCATCTTTCTAATACTAAGAAACAGACTTTAACAAAGACTGGTACTACACTCTGATTAAATTTTGATCGAAGGTTCCGAGTGAAAAATGCGCTATCAAATAGAATTTTGTAAGAACTAATTTTTTCAGATTTTCAGCTCTTATCTGTTTGTTTTTTTAAAGGATATTTTGGACTCAAATATTTCGACCGCGAACGTTTCGGCTTAGCTTTGTTTTCAAAGGCAATAATGATTAACTAAATTTGATTTAAAATGAAATATAATAGCAATGCCACAGCACAATAATGCGTGTTTTATCAATCTTTTGAAAACTTTTTATAACAAAGTAGATACACAAATTATTAATAATTTCCACCTTTGAAACACACCGAAACATCCACGGTCGAAACATCTGCGCCGAAACATCTGCGGTCGAAACCATCAGCGCCGAAACATTCTCGGTCGAGACAGTCTGGGTCGAAACATCCGCGTCTCTCTCTTTTTTGGCAACAAAAAAAAGGATAGATATATAAGAGAAAAATGGCCAGATACGATCAAATAAATAACGATCACACAGGGGTTTAGTGAGGCACCTGTCGTGAAAGGTGATGGTTAACAACAACGAACATTCGTGTTGGTATATACACCCCAAAACACCGGCTATTTCGTCCCCAAATCTTCACGGTCGGTTGCTGTGGTGAGGGCACTCGACCCGTTTCAACAAAATACCGAGAAGCAGATATCAAATCGAATCAAATAAAGAAATCTCTACAGTCATTTTTTGTCTGTATCAACATTTTTTTCTCTTTATAGATAACGTATTTTTACTTATTCAATTTCGAACTAAAAAAAAACAAACCCATCAACAAAACATACCCGCTTTCCATACGGGAAAAATAGCGCGAGTCCGACTATGTGGTAAATTCAATGTTTTCATTTATTTTACTAATGTGCTTTTACACTCTTTTTTTGTTCATTATTAGAATTAATATTCACTTATTTTGTTGTAACTGACCGAGGGCCATCGCAACAACCGTGATAATTAAGGACGTTTAGGAGGAAGCCGAGACTTGATCGATTCTCAACTTAACGAATGAATATTTTCTTTGAGTTAGCATCAATAAAGTTTAAAGTAGCCTTTGTTCAACAAGTAGATATGAGCAAAAAAAGAACTGCTACTCAGAATCAGAATCACATGAATCCAGTTATATGGACCTTGCAGTATAATAATGTGCTGTATGATTTTTCCACACGGGGAAATCAATGGGACCGTACATACCCGGCCCCTTTTTTTTCTCTTAGTTCAAAAAGGAAAGAAAAGTAACACCTACTCACAAGAAAATCACCCGAGAAAGCATTTCGAGCCTTTCGCATTGATAGGTTGATAATGGATAACCTTGCCATGAAGCAGGGCCGTACTTAAAAGGCAGTGCAAGCAGTACGAACTGCACAGGGACCCAAGATTTTAACCCTGCCGCGCCCAATATGTCATTTGAAATATTCTAACGTTTTGGGGGATTTTTTTTTTCATTTTATGAGAGTAAATAAAACGAACTTGCTTGAAGATTTGTTGATCCATAAAGGATTTTGGGTTAAATTAAAAAATCAGAATTTTGAGAATAATTCATTTTTGTTTTGATTTGTCTGAAAATAAAAGCCGAATACAAAAATAGAACGGTCCCTAGAAATGTTTTGCTTTTGATCCTATCGGTGTTAGAATTCGGGCCTGCTCGTGTATGAGTCGATTTTCATGTTTGTTTTGATTTGTATGGAAATAATAGCTGAATACAAAAAATAGAAAAGACCCTGAGAAATGTTATTACAAATAATGTACTGCCCGTTTTTTGTTTTTTTCTACACTTGGAAACGGGATTTTTCTTAGTTTTAAAAAGGCCAGACTCATGCTCAATTTATTATTTTTTTTTTTTTTTTTTTTCGAATTCCAGAAAAAGCATTTGACCATTTTTAGTGACGATGGTTTGGTAGGTAGCCTTGCTAAGAAGTCATTTTTCAAAGGAAGAATCCCTAAATCTTTTTTTTTTCTTCTCTAGTCTTGATGAATGAAACTGGAGGTAAAAACGAGTGATGGAAGGAATGAGAAAAGTAGTGATTCGAGTGGAAGAATAGAAGAAAATAATACACACATCAAAATAATCTTTTTTATGGTTTTTTTTCTTCTTCTTTCTCCACAGATCACATTCATTGTGGGGGAAAAGACACACATAAAAACTCACCCTTTTTCCTTTCATCTAGGCTTCATATGTGGGAGGTTAATAATAGAGAGGAAGAAAAGCAACGAAGGGGACACATGAAGGGACCCTAATAACTTCTAATAGTAAATCCAACAACCACACACCCATTCACACGTGCTCAGTCCTTACTTTTCTTCAGACGAGGAAATTTCGCACACCTACATACATTATTATTATTAGTTGTGGCATTCTATTTAAGCATTTGGCCCCGTCAGTCATAAACTATGTATATTTCGTGCACTTTTCTCTCAAACAATAAACAATTAATGTATTTTATGTACATTTTTCTTCCCATGTAACAATTAGAATGACAAGGCTTTTGTTTCTTTTGTGACTAGGTATTAAATTTGGTGACCGGCAACCGGAAAAAAAGTCACAAGGACTTTGGCTTCATGCAAAGAAAAATATTATAGGAAAAAGTCACTTAATCAATTTAATTTATAATAACAAAATAAGTACCACATTTTGGGCTGGTAAGATGCTACAAGTGGTAAAATGCTACCAATGATTAGTTTTTTGGTCTTTTTATTGTTTTTTTGTTGTTTTTTTTCGGAACTTGAGGATTATAGTTCAACAAGTGGCCAACTCCACGGTGTCATTTTTCTTTGTTGTCACAGTTAATTATCACATTCTGGACTACGTATGTATTTCAGGAAAATAGCGTGTCTTACCAGCCGAGAGAATACAGAAATATTTTAATAAAATGAAAATGTTGATGATAAAGGAATGTTTCCAATGGGTGACAATTGCTTTTGGATAACTGTCCTGGTGTTTTGATTCGAAATGCTATTATCGACATACGACTGACACCTGAAAAAGGCCAGGGTTGCAACCGCTGAAACAGTCTGACTTTAACAATCAAGATGAGACAAGCCAAAGTAAATCAATAGGACAAAACGACACTGGATAAACATTCCACACTCAAAATGCCAGGTCGGACAAAACCTCCTTGGTTAGATTAAAGCATGACAAAACCTACCAGGTCTTATATTCTAAATATCTGAAATTTTGTCATGTTTTATTTCTATCCAAGGAAGTTTTGTCCGCCTTGGAGGTTTTATCCGTGTGTTTTCTGTTCTCGGGGTTTAAATCCGATGTGTTCTATGTCCGGTATGGTTTTTGTCCTCGGAGATTTTATCCAGTGTGGTTTTCGTCCTTGGAGGTTTCGACCGGTGTGGTTTTTGTCCTTGGAACTTTTGTCCGGTGTGGTTGTTGTCCCTGGAGATTTTGTCCGGTGTGATTTTGCCGTCACAGGTTTTGACCGATGTGGTTTTTGGCCGAGCACTGAGAAAATCAGTTCATAATAAAGGCGCAGTTAATATTTTTTTAATATTATGGTGCCAGAGGGTGGGGTTCAACCAAGCATTACGCCGAACTTGATCGAGATTTTCCACGCATCATCTGTCACCTAATGATTCATTCATCGACTTTATTGTTTGTTAGTTGTTCAGTGACTCATTTCATTCATTGTTAAAGACGTTCTTTAATCGTCAAGTCAACAAATAGACAAGTTGAGCAATTCTTTTGCAATTTTGTTGAACAATTTACGCCCTTCTTAATAAAATCTGTTACCATTCGACACAAGAGTCTCAAAGAGGAACCGTTATGGTTGCTTAAGGCAACAGTACACACATGCCCACTGCGCCGAGCGAGGGTTCTCAGTACCGGGGGGGGGGCGAGGACAGCGCCCGGGTGCACTTATACGGTATCGTAGAGTGGGTATAATTACTAATTAGCATAGGTAAGAAGAAATATTTTGCCCCTTTACACCTGCGCTAGGGTACGACACCCCCTATACCGTAGCTACGCCTCTACATAGATCGTATTTCCAGGCCTCAAGGATGTGCCTCAATTTTGACATGCAAAATTGGGGGAGGGTAATAAAAATTGGTAACACGTATAAAAAGAATTTCAAAATAACCTTCGGTCTGTAGGGCACAGGGTAGATTTTAGAGGCCTATTTGGGGGAGGAGGATTAGCGTCTCTGAGGCTGGGAAATGATGTGATTAGTAAATTACTGACATTATTGTGGTATAGGCTAAATGTGGGTTAACTTATTCGGTAAAGACAAAACGTTGTTGTTGGCTCTTGAACAACGCTGACCTGGATTCAAGCCAAAATAAATAAATAAAATAACGGGAGCAATAATTTTCGTTTTGTGGTCAGTTTATTCAAAGGTGAAGTCCTATTAAGCGAAGTGAGGGAATGCAGAGCAGCCAGCTCTCGGGTATGCGAAGGTTTTATTCCCACTTCCCCGGGAAAATCTTTTTGAAATTCAGCTAATATCGGAAACGTTTTGAGGCCTTATGGGCTTATCATTTTGACGTCGTTCCCCCTCCTACCAAAATAAGACAACACCATTCCCACATCATTTAATATTAAACTAGCTGAATCCGTGAAAATTCCAAGGGTGTTGACAGTAGAGATATCATTACTCTCGCATATGGTTTTATACCAATGGGATCCATTCACACGTATAATAATAATAAGAAGAAGAAAGGATGTGTCTGTCGTCCGTCACGCTTACAACATCAGTGATTTCTGGTTATGTTACGTGAAAATTGATAAATTGTATCTTTGCATTATTATACCTTTAAATCGGTTCAATATTCAGGAAACATTGAACACAAGCAAGAAAATGTGGTGCAACAAAATGTCTTCGATCTTTTTCAAGTACAATGCAAACTTACTTAATTACTGTCGTCATTTTTTGAAGACACGGGTTAAACTAATGTACCTACATTGACTATAATCACATGAAGATGAAAACAACATAGCTGTTGTAATTATTATTGATTACTCTTGCTGTTTGTCTATATCCCGGTGGTCTACAACTACTATAACATAATTTTAGACTTTTTGTAGGAAAGGGTTATGAATGAATGGATGACAGTTATAGTTGACGACTGAGTCATTTTTGCTAACACTCAAGTATAAGCACCCTCTTCCATTCTTACCTTTGTTTGTTATATTGCGCGGGTGGATGGTGAAGTAGAAGAGAAAAGGGTGGAAGATATAAAGAGAATAGTTAATGATCATAAAGCATAACAACTGAACAACAAACAAACAAACAAAAAACAGAACGGTATATAGGATGGTAGGGTAAGAGTATCATCTATTTATGTTACTCGTAAACAGTGTTACTGTTGAAATTATTCTGCTTGCTGTTTATGTGGAGTGTTTGTGGTTAACTTGTTTTTCATTATACGAATTCGGGGTCCTTGCCAATTCATTCATGTATTTATAAAACGCTCACTATCAAATTGCACGTTGCTATCAACTGACCTCCTAGTTGTACAAAAGAATCGAGTGGAAATAGTATTTGTAGACTTACTCTAGTTGGCATAGAACAGTGGTCTTAAAACTTTAACTACTCGGGGAAATGATTAAATCCTCTAGGGAACCTCTTCAAAAACAACTTTCCCTTCTACATTTTCGACAACTGGATGGACAAATAATATCCGACATAATGGTGAGAATTTATTGACAATAAGGAAAGCCATAAGTTGTGTGAATAGGTATTTATTTAAGGATGCAAGAATGGTTCTACATCTTCAGCATGAACGGAAAAATGTTCGTGAATAAATACCTATTCACTCAACTTGTGGTTTTTCTTATATTCACAGATGTATTTAAATACTGGATCTTTGCCTTATTTATGGAATTATCCGAATGCGTATGAACCCAAATGTAAAAGTTGTGAAGAAATCGTTCATATAATAAAGAATTATTCAAGTATATTGAGAAAATGTCAATTTGTTCCACGGGACCCCTGGAAAGGTCGCACAGAACCCTGCGGTTCTACTGTTTGGATACCGCTGGCATAGAACATAGTTGTTTCAAGTTCGAAGCTGCGCGCGGTAGAGCATTATTTCATGCGAACTTTTCCCCTACCAATTGTTGTCAGTTTATTCGTCTCTTCGAAAAAATATGTCATGTCCAATTCAAACGGTTTCCACAATTGGAAAGGATATCTTTATTGATACAGTAATACTCCGTTTCAAATATTTTTCGTGGTAAATGGATTATGGCTAAATTTCCGAAATAGATAATGAATAATGATAGTAATGAGAAAGGCCCTCGTTGGAAGTACATCAGGAAGGCAAAGAGAGCTGTTCTGGACATGCTATCCATGTAATGACCCCGCCCCGTACAGCGCTGTTTCGTTGAGCCCTACATTTCTAACAACGTATTTAGAGCGCTAACCGATTTATTACAGTACTAACTACATCCACAGGGGGGAAGTAGTGAGGTTCATATGATAAAGATGTTTATTCTGCTATAAATGAGGTTTGAATTTGGATTGACTCGATTTAACTTGGAAATAACGTTTCACTTTGTAATAACTTAAATAATATTTTATACATACATTTCCATTACGTGTTGAATAATGAAACTTATAGTTTTTAGACCTAATACGGAGACGTTTTCTCGTCAATCTATATCTAGATGGCTACTATAATAACCTAATACGAGTTGAAATGAAACTAGAATATAACCTTACTTTTAAAACCCGCTGGCGAAATTTCGTGAAACGGTACATATCTTTGTTATTTAAGGCATGAAACAGATAACACCTTTGCTCACTTTGGCTAGCCATGGTAAAGTGCGACTCCTCTGCACATCAGAGGTTACAATCCTTTCCAAACGACTGATATCCTTTTTCTGACTCAATGACATTATTTCTCCAATAATCTGTAGACGTTTGTATCACGAATTCTAGAGTAAGATAAAATGCTCTCTTAGTCATTTTGTTGGATACTTTGCAAACTCTGGAATTTAATGCTTGAGTTCTTCCTTGCGCAATAATAATCGGTTATAACATTCAACCATTTAATGGACTAGGGAACACTCAGAAAACGCACATCTCTGCCAAAACCATTTTCACTAAAAACTGAATGAAAACCACTTCACAAATAGTTATGATATAGGGTTGGTAACTGTAACAAATTTCCCAGATTCGCCCGAAATTTAATCAATTCTTCCTTAATCCAAGGCCTTCTCTTTGACAAGAAAAGTTATTGGTATTTATCGAGAACCTTTGCAGATATACGGAGAATCCCGTGTGAATATATAAATGTACGAAACAAACACTGACAAAATATTTCTCGGAGAAAAACCTAGATCCCCTCCCCCATGATTGAATAATTTTCCCCCTTATCCTATGGTCTACCCTTGCAGAGAATTTCATAGAACCCACTCGAAAGATCCTGGATCCACCCTAAAATTGAATTATTTTTTCCTTTATCCTATGGTCTACCCTTGGAGAGAATTTCATAGAACCCACTCGAAAGATCCTGGATCCGCCCTAAAATTGAATTATTTTTTTTCCCTTATTCTATGGTCTACCCTTGGAGAAAATTTCATAGAACCCACTCAAAAGTTCCAGGATCCGCCCCAAAATTTAATCACTTCTTCAGTAGTCTTCTGTCCACCCTTCCACAATTTGGAGAAAATATCTTATGGCTCAACATACACACCGTCTGACGCAAGTAAAAAAGATATACCTCTTCCGACTTTTTTTTTATAACTAAGCTCACCAATATTTTCTTTGGTAAATAATATTGAGTCACTACGTGTATATTATGTGAACCTACTTCGAAGCTATTCTGAATGTGCACAATCTATTTTTTTTTACTTGTATCTTCTTACAGCATGATTTTTTTACCATTTGCTCTGAAATATGCTGCGTGACAAAAAAGACCAATCTTTTTCTGTATTTAGCATACACCAACATAAGCAAATTGACCACTCCCTTATTTGATAAGAAATATTTATTTTTACTAGAATACTTCTTTTATTTCTCCTTCGTGTTTTCATTATATTTGACGAAGGCAAGAGCGCCATTTAAGGGAGACAAAATACATTAACTAGAAAAGAACTTCTGGAGTATGCGGTGTCGACATACAAATACGATGCGGGATAAGTGATTGTACAACGATCGGCACCCTAATTTAATCACTCCTTCTGTATGCCATAACCCACCCTTTCCTCTTTCCAAGAAAATTCATTGAAATTCATTCATGACTTTCGTAGATATCACGCGAAAAGACTGACAGACGGACGCGAATGAATACATATAAGTCTCCGAACTTCGTTGTCAGAGGTAAGCAATACGGACACTAACTTTCAAAGGATACTAAGATCTCTACATTACATTATAGACGGGTCCAAAATCTTTATAACCCACTTTGACCGTCTCCAGTTAACTGGTGTCATTTATTCTTTCCTTTTATCAACTCTCGAGATAGAAATAAAATAACGTCATCGTCGTTCACGAGTATAGGATTATAGATTAAATTTGCTTTTTCGATACAACTTATATAATGCATAGTTTCTCTTCTAAGGGCCCCTCATCTGCAGTTTCCCTTCCAGAGGTCCCCCCTATCCGCTGATTCCTTCAGAGACTCCCTCCCTTATCTGCGGATTCCATTTCAGTGCCCTACCCTTATCCGCGGTTTTGGTTTCACTGGTACGTGGACATTTCCGTTCTTGTTGTACAATGAATACATGACATTTAATATTAATTCCTTCCGAACGAACACATTACAAAACCAGGCACAATCATTAGTAAATAAGATCTCTCTCTATCTCTCTCTCTATCTATCTATCTACATCAACCTATCTATCTCTCATGTACACACTCGCACACACTCAGCAGCCAGTCTGTTGGAAATTCAAGTAAAATAACCTTTGTCGTAGTATTAGTCATTCATTCATCAACTTTATCACGTTAGTTATTGCGCTGTAAATATTTTCATCCGATGCCACAAGCCAGCGATTTCTATCCTTGCCCCCACAAAATATCTGTTTCATGTACCAAGGAATCTTTAACACATTCATTGCCACACGACGCCCCTGTGTCTCTAGCGGAATGTTGTGTATTACTTCTGACACATATCTGTGGGTCTACTCCTATTTTATCTAAGGCAACATAAACAGCCACATCGACACGCTAAACTCAGTTCCTGCCTTGCTACCCTGAGTGACGGGCGTGCTTATTCGGTTGCACTGTATGTTGAGCCACCCAAAGTAGCAGTGAATATGTTGACCAACATGGACGTAATGATCGAGAAGGGTTTTTTTCCAAAGAAAATTAGGAGAATTTTCCAGTATTTTAAACTTAGGCATGCAATCAATAATCTATGATATCGAAAAAATATTACCATTGTTTTGATGTTTTTGTGGAATACAAAGATGACGAACGAACTCCTGCAGTTGGGAACCCTGTCTTGCCCAAGGAAAACTGTAAACCCACATACTCCTATACGTTGACCGAATCAAAGCGCCTATCATTTAAACCCTGTTTTGTCAGATAACTAGAGTACAAGATATGATTAATAGAGAGATTCTGAGCAAGTCTCTTGCAATGCCAACAAAATTAATCAATTTCATAACGTCGGTCCCTAGAGATTATATGCGAAATTGGACCCGGAAGAAAAAAATAAATTGTCGCGATAATTTGAACCAATTCAGAATGTTTTAGCACCCTGACGCACGGAACCGAAAAAAACAGACAGACCTTGGGGAGGGCCAATGTCCAAAAATGACCTTTAACGGGCTGATTGGTTGATGATGATGATGATGATGAATCAATTTCCAAAAGGATTTAAAGTTACACCAGGAAACGTTTCACCGCTCACGCCATTTACAAATATGATAGCTGGATGATTGCCATTGATAAAAACATGTTAAAAGGTTTGGGATTATATCTCCAGCATCTGTTCAGTCCTATTTGGTTTTTTTTTCTTCTTTACTCGACAGTCATTTTTTTTTTAAGTCTATCGGAAACGAAATTAAGTAATTATAACTCTTACTAACAGCCTGTATATTCGCTGAAAAACCAACTCCATGAATATTTACTTAGTTACTAAGTTTAAATTAGTCTGACACAAGGCTACTGTTGTAGGGCACTCCGTGAAGTTCGAACCCACTACACTAACCAATGACATGGATGTCCGTTGCCGCTTTTCCACAAGGAGGGGGGGATATATTTCCGGATAAGGGGAGTAAAAGGATATATTTCCAGAGGAGAGGGGGCAAAAGGGTATATTTCCAGAGGAGAAGGGGCAAAAGGATATATTTCCGGAGGAGAGGGGGCAAAAGGATATATTTCCGAAGGAGAAAGGGAGTGAAAGAATATATTATCGGGGGATACGGGGCAAAAAGATCCAGATATATCTTAGTTGCAACCACGTTATCAGCAAATAATATTACTTTTCACGTGGGAAACTTGAGTTGGGGTTACATAAGACAATTTTACAACATCATTATCGTTTAAGGTTCGAACTTTCAACCCCCTTGCCCTCTGTGAGGAAGCCTGATCCAGGAGAAAGGTTTAATACCCCGTTAACTCCCCCCCCCCCTAGCGAACGCCCATGGCCAATGGTATGCAAAACCAGGGAGCAAGTTAACAAGCACAGTTCTTTGAAAATTCAAGTCAAGATGTGCGGCTTCTCGAACAAAGCTCGTAATAGCTACTTAATGGAGTGTCGGTTACTCTATTTTCTCGTCTCATAGACTCATGAAAATAACTGAACTATCTCGGTATCGTGCCAACTCAATTCCTCGAGTGCTGAAGGTATAATTCACCGTGAAATTCCTCGATCTAGTTCATATAATAGATTGCTGGCGGAAGTAAAGGTTTGGATATACAAAAGAACTTATATGGCGCTGTCCATCTCACAAGAACAACACATCGTTACGGCTCGTCGGTAATTTTGTTACACCTTCTACCATACATTTCGACCAATGGGAATCTTATGATAACATTTTAAATATTCTTCTTGAACCCCAATACATAAAACTCTCAATCGTTTAGTCAATACTGTTAAAATGCTATAATGTGGAGAATGAAACAATGTTCTCTTCACTTTGCAATTTAGTAATAATAATGATAATAATAATAATAATAATAATAATAATGATAATGATAATGATAATAATAATGATGATGATGATGATGATAAAGGCAACATTCGCACACAATCCCATTACTCAAGGGAGAAAAACCTCAAGGTGTATCAAATGCTAATTATAGAATAACGCCCTTCGTTCATTTATTTGCAAATAATTACAATATAAATTCTATAAATGGGGAGTAACTTAACATTGATCATAAATCAAAGAAAACAGGTATGGTTAACTACTCAATAGAAACCGTCACCTAGCCAGCGTCTTTTAGAAGCACACTGTGTTGGGGATCATCAATGAATAATCCAGACTTTTTTTTTTACTTATGAAAGTCTGGATTATCGAAAAACTAGCACGACCACCACCGGACACAAACTAAGGGACCAGTTTAGCGTAAATTTACCTTGTAAATTGAATCTCCCACTAAAAACCTGCTAGTACAAGTGATATATACATAGATAACCAAACTTAACTGAAAAAAACCTATGTTGATGTTGACACTTTTTAATTATTCCCCCCCCTCTCTCTCTCTCTCTCTCTCTCTCTCTCCGCTCTTTTTTGGAATCAAAATCATTAAATAAGGACACTTTATCAATCACACAAAAACAAGTACGAAGACGAGTCAATACATCTAAGGCCTGAAACATTATCATTAGCCGAATTTGGATCTGAAATTTTCACTGCATAATGTTCGATTTATGTGATTAGTATTCACCACTGAATCAAGTGCCTTGACAAGGGAGGCGATTGTTGAAAATAAATATTTGTTGAGTAAAAGCAAATGTTTTTCCAGATAAACATTTTATAATAAATAAGATATGATTAAATATCAGGTAGATATTCAAAGGAATTTTTTTTCAAGTCTAGGAGATGATCATATAGCATTTAGGCGTTATCGGAGGCTTATATAGTTTCTCAATCCATCCACACATAGGATAATTAGCAATGTGCAGATGTCTTCCGTCACGCTAAGAGACGGAACTGATGTAGTAAAATAGAAATTAATCCATTTCCTAATGACGTAATAAAAATGCTGAATTTGAAGAATAATGTGAAAATAGAAAAAGTAATATTTTTATTTTTTATTTTTTATTCCGTTTGTGGTCAACAGAACTCAATTCTCCAAGCTCACTGCAATGCAAATCCCTATTATCCACGTCTATAAAATGCATTGTGTATAGAAGGATATTCTCCAAGCTCACTACGGTACAAATCCACGTCTATAAAATGCAATGTGTATAGAAGGCGATTCTTGAATCTCACTGCAATGCAAATGCCTATTACCACGTATATATAATGCAATGTGTATAGAAGGCTATTCTCCAAGCTCACTGCAATACAAATCTCTATTATCCACGTATATAAAATGCAATGTGTATAGAAGGCTATTCTCCAAGCTCACTGCAATGCAAATCTCTATTATCCACGTATATGAGATGCAATGTGTATAGAAGGCTATTCTCCAAGCTCACTGCAATACACATCTCTATTATCCACGTATATGAGATGCAATGTGTATAGAAGGCTATTCTCCAATCTCACTGCAATTCAAATCTCCATTATCCACCTATATAAAATGCAATGTGCATCCATATATTTCATATACACCATCATTTTTGACGGAAAGGGGAAAACTAGTGAAATATTGCCCAAGTGTGGCCAAGAACGTCATCTAGTACTACTTTCAAGCCATTGAATATGTAAAAACAGGCCGTGTACCAATGGCCTCTGGTTCACGTATCGGCACCCGTACGCATACCATATTTCGAGTAATGCTGCCGTAGAACATATGGTATAAATATGTAACGATATGACGATGAACTCTCGTCATGTTATTTGGTGATGACGACAGCCAGCATCAACCCCCATCCCCGGTTGGCATTCAGTGCTGTAGACGACGCCAGTGCCTATCCCTGCATAATAAATGTCAGTCAGGGGACCCCCCGATCCACGTCATGTCTATTTTAGACCAGAAACGATGCTGATAATAATTACCTACCTTTCTGATTGTCATCATGTTATTGTCACAGGCCACATGTAAGTCTGTAATGGTGGGTGGACGAACACACAAACATTACCGACTGTTTCACCTCCCACTTTCTTCTTCATCAGACCTAACTGTTGTAATGTATGTCAATTGTCTTGGTGTCGGTATGTTCAAATACAAGACATACATAACAATCTGATTTCTATTTCTCTAGTTGTCTTCTTGGTTATCTCTGTTTGCCTGCATCTCCATATCTGGTCTATCTATCTCACTCTCTCATACAGTTTCTCTCTCTCTCTCTCTCTCTCTCTCTCTCTCTCTCTCTCTCTCTCTCTCTCTCTCTCTCTCTCTCTCTCTCTCTATCTCTCTCTCTCTGTTATATCTGGGGCCGGAGTGTGTGAGACATTAATTTGTATCTACAGCCAGTACTTAATGTTCAAGTCGATGATTTTCGAAACTTGTTCGTCCCTTCCATTTGCAAGATTGGTGTTACACAATCTTTCCAACCCATAATAACATATTCGTCTACTTATAAAATCTTCAGTATTTAATACAGTACACCCATCTGCCAACAGCCAAAGTTCCAATTATCAACAACAAATGAGCTGAGATTCTCTTGAAAGGCTGATGACCATATCATTTTCTAGTGACCTTGAGCTAGACAGTCTAGTATACACACCCAAGTATTCATCATAAAATGGCTTGGAACTACTTTCATAAATACCCTAAATACTTCCCTTAAATTATATCCTAGAGTCAAAGTAAGCAAATTAACCCTTTCAAGACTAACCTATTAAGATTCTTAGAGCCTGATTTTTCACGGGGGTATTTACAAGAGACCAAACAGGTCAATTTTTATTTAATGGTCGAAAAAAACTGTTAGAAACCGCGAACAAAAACTGCCAAAATAGTTTTTTCCTCAGTTTTTGGATTGATCTGGCTGGCTGGATATGTATGTATGGATCGCACGTACAGACCGCGCCAATGGAGCTAGAGGGCTGAAACTTTAAACATTTACTCCTTATTAGGTCTAAAAAAAACCTTTTTAATCCCCCCTAATAAGTTCGGGGGGGGGCTATTTGCATTGTAAGCTTAAGCTAAATTGATCCCTAAGTTAGTGCCCGGCAGCTTTCAGGCTTTTATTTTAATTCACACTTTCCTTAGCGATCATTGCCCAACAAAATGCGAAAGACGTAACTTATTCATTGATCAACATTTTTTCCAATTTTCAGTTTGATCACCCCCACCAACTCAGCATACTGACAATTTCTATTAGGTGACTAACCAGACCAATTCTTTTATTAGATAAAAAAAAATTCCATACTTTGAAGAAACAAAATCATGATGAGGTTTGTCCCATTAGACATTTATCCCATGACAGATAATAAAAAAAACACAGAATTAGCAAATCCTTACACCTACACGTCTTTCCTGATCAGTCACAGTTTGTGAACTAAATTTTCTGAGGGTCATACTTAGATGACATCACTGTCTGCGGTTGTAAAAAGGCGGGAAAACCTCAATTACATTTTTTTTTGTGGCACATATGTCCCAGTAGATGAATAGATATCCGATTATCCAGACCACGTGGCCATATTGGACTATGTGAACTGAATAAGACTTTCAATACAGTTCACATGGAAAGGGAAACAGACAATAGACGTGCCTTCCCGGAACTACAAATAATTCACACAGGGACACAAGACATATAGTAAGCCACCGTTCACCACTCAGTATCTGAATTTTGATTCCCACCATCCATACAGGGTGAAATAAGTGATCGTCCGTCGTCTCCAAATAGTCCCGGCAACCTGGGGTTATTGGGAAAATTAAAAAATAATCTTTATATATCATTATATAATATATATGCATTTCTATGAAGTCTCCGAAACACCATAATAAAAGTCAAGAGAAATCCTAGTTGAAAATCCCAGATGAACGCTAATTTGACAACCACAAGTTGTTAGAGGCCTGGAAACCCAACGTTTGTACAGGTGACATGACACATCGCTACAAAGAAAATTTTGTCAGCTTTTCAACAGTGTATCTTGTCAGCTTGTATCTGTTGGGCAATAGAAATTACACACCAAAATGTGATGATAGTTTTTCCAGCACATACCGATGACATTCTCCCCCCCCCCCAATATATTTGTTTATATGTATACAAAACTCAATATCTGTACAGAAAATGCATGTCTATGAAGTCTCAAAACACCAAATTAAAAGTCCTAAGAGACCCTTGTTGAAAATCCAAGATTGACGCCAAATTGACCTCCCTATTGTTGCTAAGGGCATGGAAATAGAAATTCATGGAGAACTTTTGGAGATATTGTGTGGACAGACAGGGGCGAATACAGACATGCACGAAAAAAAAAAACAAACGCAAAAATATATTCCAATCAAAAATAAATTCTTGAATCCTCCCCAAAGCCTAATCACATCTTTCTGCATATGTACCCTGCCCTTCAAAATATCTTTTATCGAAATCCATTCAAAACTTTTGAGGATATCGTGTAGATGGACAGGAGTGACCAAAGAAATGTATGAAATAATAAAACAGATATTATCACTCAATCATAAATATTTTCCTGGATCCGCTCCAAAATTCATTTGCTTCATTCTTACTTCGTACTTCACCCTTCCACAAAATTTCGTTGAAATGATTTGAGGAATTTCGGAGATACCGTGGGAATAGACAGGAGCGAATACAGAAATATATTTTTTTAAACGAAAAAATATCTCCAAATCAGAAACAAATATCTGTATCTGCCCCAAAATTTAATCACATCTTCCTCATAATGTAGTTTGTCCTTGCAAAGAATTTCATTGAAATTTGTAGAGAACTTTTGGAGATACCGTGTGGACAGGCGTAAACGAGTATGTATGTGCATCAAATATTAAAACAGAAAAATATTCGTCGATCAAAAACGTATTCCTGGACCTGCACCAAAATGTAAAATGTAATCACTTTTTTCTTACCCCTTGGCTCACCTTTCCATAAAATTTAATTTCGGATATGAACAAAAAGTTTCTGATCGAATGATATTCTTCCTTTTTTCTCTTACAAAATTCCCTCTAATCGCTCCTGCCTGTCCAAATGATACTTTCAAAAGTTCTTGATGAATGCCAATGACATTAAGTGGAAAGCAGGGCGAGGAAAAAGTGATCATATTTTGGGGTCTATTCAGGGATGCGTTTTTGATAGACATATATTTTTCTGTTTGTTTTTCCTTACATTTCTGTATCTGCTCCCGTCTAAAAGTTCTCAGTAAATTTCAATTAAAATTTTGGGAAGCATAAGCTACATTTTAAGAAAGTAATGATCACATTTTAGGGTGCATCCAAGAATTCAATTTCTATTGAGGGATATTTTTACGTTTTTTTTTGTTTTTTTCGTAAATTTCTGTATTTGCTCCTGACTATCCACATGATATCTCCAAAAGTTCTTGACGGATTTTGTTGAAATGTCATGGAAAGGTGGGTAATAGGATACGGAAGAAGTGAGTAATTTTTTGGATGGATCCATGCATGATTACAGTCATAATTGGAAGAAATGTACTTTCACATTCATCCATTTTAAATTTCAAATTGATAACCTCCATTTTGAGGTAGACTAATAACTGTATACCTAACTCCTTTTTCAGCTATAACTTCTCTTGCACAACAGATACATCCAGTTACACCGTTGAAAGGTTCACAAACATCTCTTTCTAACCACATACCATTTTCTGTGTGCAAATATTGGGTCCTCTTTATATATATAGATAAATAAATATATTGGACAGAGAATATCATTAGTGAGTACTGGAATACCCACCCTGCCGTTTTTGTCTCTAACTTCTTTCAAACAGTAAATACAAATTAACAAAATACACAATTGGGAAGCAGACAAAATTCTCTTATCAACGATATATGCCATCTGTAGAAACATTAGGTTTCCCGGTCTCAACAACTAAGGTAAGTCAAATAGGTAGCCATCTTGAATAATGGCCGTCATCTAGAATTTTCAACTAAGTTCTTGGGACTTTTAGTGTGGTGTTCCAGAGACTTCATAGAAATGCATTGTAATAAAAACATCATTTTGATTTTTTTCCAATTCTGGCCACAAACTGGGCTAGTTTTCCTGAAGTAAACATCAAGCGAAACTTATAAGTGCAGACCCAGACACATACTAATAGGAAATCAGTATTAGGAACATTTTCCTGAGTAAATACTACCCTGCCAAAATAATATCAGCATCTACATGTAGAGGTAAAAGACAGTAGTTGGAAAGTTGTCGCGGTATGTCTATCTTACATCAGAGGTGTATCGGAAAGGAGTCAAAGGATCTGCGGTCCATACAACATCGGGACAGTGTTGAGAGGCAGTTTGGACATAGTTCTAGCAACTCCATGGCGTAAAACCTACTTGCTACTGAAACTACATTACAATGGTTACAGCCCTCTGCACCACTAAGAGTCTACAAGAATAAACAATATTTGCTGCATGATTGAACTAGGATTTCACCCTGGGTTTTCTCAAGGTATTAATTACCGAGATAAAAGTGTGGTAAGGAATGATATCATTGACCTTTTAACCTGGATTGAACAGTGTCCCAATCCAGCAAAGTCCCTACGCAGGTACACATGTGCTATCTGTGTGCTTTTGTAGGTGACTGTTATGTGTTGAAGAGAGGAAAGAGTGGCTACCATGTGTGTAAACTGCAGGACAATAGCCATAATTCACAGCCAATTAGGACAATGAATTCTGGATAACAGGTAACCGGGCTAAGACCACCCTCTACTTCTGCAACTCATCCTCTCTCTTTCCCAGAGACGAATCTTTTTATGCTCCGGTCTAACACACACACATCCCTACCCATGCCCCCGTGTTTATTCAATCAATAGACGTTGAAGTTGCCACCTTAAATTCATTTATGCTACCAATTATCTGACAAAGTAAATGGAACAGTCCAGTATGATGGATAGACAGACGCACCTTGGCCAACACTTTTCGCTGCCCTCCCTCAAAGCTTGTTAATACCTACATTTGTGGAAAAGACCGAGAATGCTGACGGGTTGGGTATAGGGAGAGGATTTCATGGAATGTATTTCTTACCACCCAGAGATATTTGTTCGATGATCGGGGAAAATAGTCGTTTGAAGAAAAAATCATAGAGGGGGAAAAAGTCACAGCTTTAGCTCCTGGCTTGGAAAAGAGTCTCAAGAAAAGGAGCCACATTTAATTTACGGTATCTCACTTGTCAGTGGTCAGTCTAGTTATTGTAAAATCCACAATGAAAAGATAATTAGGGGAAGCAACCCTCTCACTACTAAAAAAACTCAACTGCTTTTTACAAAGCTTCGTGAAAATATCCTCTTTGAAACTCAAATGGTTACAAAAAACACATTAAAAAAATCCACACATATTAAAAGTATCCGCACATACACCTATATATATATATATATATATATATATATGTGTGTGTGTGTATGTGTGTGTAACACTTTTCAATGAGCGCATACACACTACATCTTGATTCAAGGCAGAAGGTTGGGAAGTGACATTTGATCCTCAACAAAGTGCATATAAACTCTTATCTTGAACAAAAAATGCCAATCCATAGATTATAAAAATAAGTGCGTCACTTTTGACAGGTACTATGTTAGTCACAGATGAATTATGGATAGAGCAAATAAAAAGTTGCCAAATTAAAAATATTGCGTTTTACATACCTTACAGTATTTCCAAAACCTTTTCAACAGTCGGCGCATCGTAAAATTTTTAGGGAAATCCAACAATGTGATGTTTGTTGAGAAATTGGTGAAATTGTGGAAAATATAGATGGACACTTTTTAAAGAAGCAACAAAAAATAAAACATGTAATTGATGAAGCATATGTGATTGCGAACGAGGAGTTTGAAGAGAAAAAATAGAGCATCCATAACACCACATAGAAAAAGTAATGCGAAAAATCTCATTTGCATAAAGTCCCCATTAAAAGAACCATTCAAAGAAACTGACTTGACGATGTAAAATATGTACATAGTTTCCAATAGCTGCGGCAAGGGCTTTTAGTCATAGTTCAACTTTTGTCATTGGTGAGAATTTACTAAATATTACCCGAATCTTGGAAATCATATTTCCCACAAAGCAATATTTCAATGAATGTCAGCTTTAATTAATGCAACGACAAGCTCTTATATACACATCAAACGAATGAACCGACTTTTCAGATAAATATTCAAGGGAACAAAGGGGAGCAGCAGAATAATAGAATGGTTACATAAAATCAGTTCTTGGCACGCAATGAAATATGATAGTATGAATTTTTGTAGCTGTATTTTTAAAGCATCCATTTTCTACAAATGATTCCCTATCCAGTGAGCAGCACTGATTGAAATCGAGTATATTACTATTACGCTGAACTCTTATCACTGATAATGATATAAGTAAACGTATACATATATATTCAAAATGAAAGACTGACTTTCGAAGCACAATCGTAAGTTCTCAAAAAGAATCCCCTGGTGCCTAAGTAATTGAAATAAAAACGTCTCTCGAGAAGCACACAATTCTTTTTCTAACAATAGAAACAAAACACGTGAACCTTTGTGAAAATATCGATTTTCTTCACTCAGTAGGTAAACAGTCTAGGGTTAGCCTCAATCACAAATGTTCGGTGGAGAAAATGTTAAGAGAAACCTCTTTGATAATACATAAAAATCTTTTTCTTCATCATTCTTTTTTTTTTATGGATTATTCTTTTCTTTATCTCATTTTATTACATTTTTTATTATAAAGAAACTCAAGTCTATCAGAATATCATTAGTGTTGCTGTTAAAGGTATAATTTTCATTAAGGCTTTATTTTTTCTCCCCCAGCACTAGAAAAAAAATTTTTAAACTTCCAAAAACAAAAAAAAAAAGAAAAAGAAAAAAGAAGAGTGAAGGAAAACTACTCTCACCCCTTTTCTAGCATTTTTCAGAGTCAATAACAACTCTTAAAGATACCCCAAGATTAACTGCAAGATCAATACACATTATATTTATCTGCTGTATAAGGAGACACTGATTAGAAGCTCAAAATGCCCCTGCCTTCCATTTTTGTTTTTGTGGAGCATCATGGGAAAATTATCTGCTGCAGTCATATTAGCTGTTTCATCAAACAAATTAAGTAGACTGGAGAGAATGAAAAAATGTAAGAGAAGTCGAGATTTGGGTAGGATTTGATAGATTACTGAACATAGCTTTGAGTCAGTGGCTTTTAATTTTTATTTTTTTACTCATAATCTTCTCCAATTCAACGATAAGTGCAGAAGGAATGGATAAGAACTAAGCAAAGACTGTTCCTAACATATGGTTGTTCCAAATGAAACTGAAAAAAACACACAGAGTGTATACCTTTACCAATGCCATACACGAACTAAACACTGAATGAAAATCAGTTTATATATAGCTACAATTCAGAAGAGGTAACAGTAATTTTCGATTTCCCATATTTTGGATCATTGTCTCAATACACAGAAAAACATCTCTGAAACAAAAAAAAACAAACTCTTTGATCTGCACCAAATTTTCCTTAGCCCATGGCCTACCCTCACACTGCATGTCATCAAAATTCCTTGATATTATTGTTGAACATGAATAAATACATATACCTCTTCCTACTTCTTTAGCAGAGGTGAATAAAATCCTGCAGAAATAAATAAACAGTAAGTAAAAGAACTAATGTAGACACCGAATCCATTTCTCTAAGAAAATCAAATGGAATTGAAAGACTTCCACACGAAAAAGTTGGTGTTCAAACTTTTGATAAATCTTCAATCTGCAGAGATCAGGCCTTCTTGGTAGTTGAAAGTAGGAATACTACAGTCAATGAAGGAGAATGGTGCTGTACAATTGGTTTATGCAACCCCAACTCGATGTACCCGTATAAAGATGCTATTATTCCTCGCTTCACGGTTACTGCTAAGATAAGATATATTCCAAATATATCTCCCAACGACGAGATAAATTCTTTATCCCCCCTACCCCATCCAGAAAAGTGGTAGCAGGCACCTACATGCTTCGTCTTTCTTCACACAGGAATACTCAGGCAAGTCAACTATATGTAGATAAAGATTTTGTCTCTGTATTACCAAGTCAGGAATGCAGAAACCATCGACTGAGATTTTTCTTCTCCAATGAAAATTAATCCTGCAGATAAAGAAATAATTGAAATTACTCATTTTGCAATCTGGCAGAAACTGGAGAATGGTTCCATACTACTGCTTGCATTTCCTGAAGGAACAGCAAGTGTGATTCTACTGTAGCCCCCTCCACAAATTCAATATAAGCATAAGAAATTATCAGCCAAAAAAATTTTACAAACTTCACAGTAACTGAATACTTCAAAAATTATACAAACAGTGGAAAGTAAGTGCCCGGTTTAGCAATATAGTTATATTGTGAATAGAAGCTCTCATCTGAAGCCTTGAAAAATCTTATGCAAGCAGAATACACAGTGTTAAGACGTACCAATCAGCATCGGAATAGCATCGATACCTGAAAAGGCCAAAGGAGGTGAAGCATTGCCAAAAATGAACAGAATAAGAATAAACAAACGATTAATTTGTCATAAATTTTCATTGTAAACTGAACCCTAATTAAAAAACATATTTCAGGGGAAGGGGAAGTATTTTCAAAAAACAAAAAAAAAAGATTTTCCCCACTCATTGAATGGTATTGTTCAAAATTTCAAGTTTCTGCTATGAACAGTAAAGGCTAGGTAAGGTCCAAATAGATCGATATCATGTAATTATGAATGCATTATATCATTTAAAACTCTATTTGAAATGACCTGCTGTTATTACGTGGAGAATGTGTCACTTGACCTATACAGCTTAAATAGAATAAACAATTAAAGAAAATGGGGCTGCTGCAATTGTCCTCGTTGAGAAACAATAATGCAGATGTTGTCAGTGAATAAACAAAAAATACCCAAATGTTCATAAGTTTGATTCCTGCACTAGCCCTATTTTCTTTAATTGTTTATTCTACTTATGCTAAGTAGGCCAAGTGACATATTCTGCACATGATAACGGGCAGTCATTTCAAATAGAGTTTCAAATGATATAATAAATCAATAATTATTCTGTCAGTAAAAAACTCAAATGGCAATGGGCAGGCCATGTTGCAAGACAACCGATGGACATCACGTCTCACAACATGGATCCCCGGAGATCACATAAGAAACCGAGGCTGACAGAACACAAGATGGAGAGATGAACTAGACAGATTCAGGAAATACTGGCTCCACGATGCCCATGGTAGGGAATTGTGGCGAAACCTGGGGAAGGTCTATGTCCAATGACGGACGTTTCAAGGCTGATGATGATGAATGATGTGTAAATGTCTGGACACATGAATGAACTAAACACAGCCATTGGGATGTGATGGTAGTTGTAACTGAAATACAGAAGAACAAAGATATGCTTGCAGCACAAGCGCACTAGTTATGTACAGAAAGAACAAGTCATATAGAATAGGGATTAATACTAAAATATTTTCTCATTTGGGGAGCTTTTAACTATCATAGCCGTAGTTAAATGACCTTATCAATTTATCTCCCTTGGACCTCATTTGATTAATTACAGATATCCTGTGCTTTTAGAGAGTTCACTTTACACTGCTTTTTCTCTCTTATGAAAAAAGGTGAAAAGCGAAAATAGCATTCGGTGTTCGTTTTGCAGCAAGCTGTTATAGAGACAGCATGAAGCCTCTTCCTACACCCCCCTCTCCTGTACCTTCCACCACTCCATCCTTCAACGAATCCACCTAAAATAAAATCTTCACCACTGGTTGGGGGGGGGGGCTAAAAAAAAAAAAATTTCTCCACAATAAATCGATGGTAGTTGCTTCTTGACTGAATAGGAACACTTCATTCAAATAGCAGGGAAAACCCATATTTCATATCAAACTGAGGCCTAAGATCCTCAGCTTAATTTGTCTTTCAGATTAAGAAGTTAAATGGGGCTGACCTGATTTGAAAATGTCATTGTTATAACAACACAAATATTAAAACACCAGGAGGACACGATAGTCTCTTCAGTTATTGCTCAAAAATGAGTTCAGTCACTACAGGCGTCTTGTTGTGGTCTTCTGGCCTTGAGGTTAGCTTAGCGATTATCTACATTGACACCTGACAGAAACTGAATACCCAATGAATAATCAACATTATCAGCCAGTCATTAGAAGTTCCTGAAGGGTCTTGTTTCTGTTTTTCCCTTTGTGACCCTTAGTGGGGCATAGGGCCACATTGCAGTTTCAATAGCTAATAGGTTATACGGGTTGGAGTTGCTAACCTCACACCCATGATGAACTGTCTCAGAGGACTAAAGGGGCGCCAAGTGCCTTGATATTTACTCATCACTGAGAGAGGAGTGAATTCAAGCCTCTCCCCAAGTGAATCTAAGCCAGAACTTGAACTCAGTTCTTCAATTCTGTTTCCCATGATAACCATTACACCACTCTGCAGCTACTGAAGTACTTTTAATGGCCGGCTTTTGGAGGCATCAATAACCCCTGAATGGTTTGATCTAGGCCTGGGCAAATCATGATAAACAGTCAACAGTTGCTACGCCATTGCAAGTGTCCCAAAGACTGTTTATAAAATGAATATTAGAAACCGTTAGCCAAAACTGTCAACAAAGGTTTGTTTCAGTTTTCAAGTTGGTCTGGCTGGCCAAGTATCATGTGAACAGGCTACACGAATGGAGTTAGAGGGCTGAAAATTCAAGCTTTTAATCTTTATTATGTTTTTTTTTTAAATTCTCTTCTTTTTTCTTCTTCCAAAATTCCTCCTTCATAATTTTTTCTGGGGAGGGGTCAGTTTGCAATGTAAGTTTATCTAAAATTGATCCCTTTCTTTGTGTCCACTTCGTTTTTTTTTTTTAAAATTCAGACTTTTTTTATCACTGCCCAACAAAAGGCAAGAGAAGTAACTTATTCATTCATCATCCTTTTTTTCAATTTTTTAATTGATCACCCCCAATGCAACATGCCGCCAAAAGACATGATGGTTTCTATTGAGTGACTAACCAGTATCATATTTTGATATTTAAAAGCCCACGTGGGACTCTGTTATTCTTCCATGTCAACTTGTTCTGTTTTCTTCATTCGTGTTCCACTTTCTATGCTCGACTGACGAGACGTAATCCCTCCACCCAAGACAAATTCCAAAGAATTTATTTTCGGCTCAGTTTCCGACAAAAAATGCAGGAGAACTTTCTATAATGTTCTTCAGGTCATGTGCAGCCCAAGTCATCAAAATGTTCATGTACATACATACATACATACATACATACATACATACATACATATGTCCATGTTTATATATCACCTTGGATACCAACAAAGATATTTTCAACAACAGATGTTAAATTTGATTTAACAAGGATTATTTCTTCGCTAACAATACTTATCTTTCTTTCCATATATATATATATATATATATATATATATATATATATATATATATATATATATATATTACAAACTTCATCTTTCCATCACACTCTCAAATCACCTTGGATACAAACAAGAATATTTTTCACAGCAAATATTAAATTTCATTTCATTGAAATAATAAAAAAAAAAAAGGAAAGAAAATTAAGATTCAAGATAAGGTGATCGTGTGGAGAGTCCTAACATTTAATGGCACAAAAACTTAATTTGAGTTTTTGTCCAAAACTACTTATGTTCACTAATGCTCTTGGGAAAGGCATGAATCCACTTCCATCCTGCACCCCCCCCCCAACTAAAGTTAAATAACAGAGGCAGTTTGAGCCATTTAGCCGTTTAAAGCAGTCCATCTAGTAGGAGGTTATTTGGATAGAGAGAAAAAAACAACAACAGCTTGGTTGTCACCATTGCTGATCTCAAGCCTAGGTGAGGGAGCGGGGTTCGGCATTTGAAAAGATAAGATTTTTTTGCTATCGGAACTGCAGTCGAGTGGTTGCAGCCATATGTTCCACAAGATTCATGTCGGGTCAATTTTGGTAAGTTTTCCAGAATTTTTTTTTCAAATTCCATCAAAGAATAAATATGATCAGAATAAATTCTATTTATGCAGCCACTGGCTTTTTCTACTGGAAAACATCTAAAATAGAGTAAAAAGAAAAAAAAACATCTAGATTCCAGAGAATTTATTCCAACAGGACCGGGTCTTTATTCCAACAAGTTTTTATGACTGTTCCCAAGGTATGTTGCTTATCTATTGAAGGGATACCTCCAACCTAATCACCCAGCTTAGAGTGTACTCAATTAGCTGCTGAGTGCACAGGAAAAATTGTCTCATGAAGAGTTTTCCACACTCCAACCAGGAATTGAAATGAATACCGGTCAGCATTTAAACACTTGTCATTCATTGCTCGACAGAAGGAAAAGTCAGTTTTTTACAAGATAATCACTAATGCTGAAAAAATGATTTATACAGAAAATCCGAAATGAAGAATATTACGTCTAGATCAAAAACAGCCTTCAAGATCTCAACTTGAATGGAATCTACAGGAGAAAAATGACCTTCTTTCGTGGAATTCCATGGAAATTATTTATCAAAAATTGTTGGAAAATGGATAAAATGTCACCACACAATGCTACAGTGAGCTATTGGCTTGTTTGAATGATGCTTTAGAAGAGAAAAAAAACAATTTCTGAGATTTTGCAGCAAGACAATGCTTTCCCCCATGTTGCCAACTGACACAGCAAAATATCATTGATCTGGGATGGGCAGTTCTTCTACATGCAGCATATTCTCAAAACCCGTCATCTTCAGACCATCACTTTATTGCTATGCAACACACCTTGTCTGGTCTACAAGTCAAACAAATTTAAGCTGTTTAAAAATTCTTTCGGTGTGACTGACTTTTCCATTCTGCGTTCAGTGACTTGAACTGTGTTTTCACTTCCCCCTCCCCGCTTGCTCAGATATTTGGTTTGCCCACAATTTTCATTGGCCAAACACCTGGCTCCAGAGACAAAAAAAAAAACAAAAAAAAACAACTAATTCCCTCTGGTGGCTGAACAGGACACTGATGAGAACGTCATCCCTTATGCAGGTGTTGACCCCACATTTCATGTATGGAATTTGGCAATCTAGAGTGACAACTAACACAACAGTGCAATGGATGTTTCATTGAATTGGTGTAAAGTTGAATGTCTGAGTTGTCATTGCCGATTACAGGTAATGAAAATTGTGTTTGTGAGGTTGGGAACAATTACTCAAGCACAGACAAACAGATTTAAGAACAGTTCAAATGAAACATAATCAGCTCTGTTTGGGAACAGTCATTTGGGTAATGGACAAATACATTTTATAGTGATCTCAAACCGATACCTACCAATGAGATATGGACATAAACACTTTGGGAAGACCAATAAAATATCAAGTGGACTTGACCTATTTTTTGCCAAGCTCAGACATTACCACTTGTGGTAGTCAGTCCTTGTAATTTTCCATCTCTTGTAATGGTTGTACTAGTTGAGCAGATGCCTAGCACAAACAGGTCTTTCTGCTTTCATCCTTCGATGATTTATATCTACAGAGATTAATCTATATTTACTGGGACATACATGTAGTATCATTCGGTCTCTTATCAAGCAGCTGCCATGTTCAAGAGGTATTTGTCCGCTCGGATGGCTAGCACGTCTGTCTCACACGCAGAAGGTCACAGGTTCGATTCCTGGTTTGGGCAGACAGTGCGAAAAACTCTTCATAGGACGAATTCCTCTGTGCACTCAGAAGCCAATTGAGTACACTCTGCACTGTATGATTGAAGTGGAAGGCATGTACAGACTATCTTACTATTTTGTTCCTCTCAGGATGGAAAGTGAGCGTGCCTCTACACGATATCTTGGGCTTGGGGCAATGCAAAGGAGCAACTTCCCCACCATTTAAAAAAAGTCATAGCTTCAGAAAAAAAACAGGCGATTCCACAATGATGAGAACCTGATGAAGTAAGTTGAGGAGCAGAACAAATGTCTGTGGATCCTAGAAATGAGCTATCTGGATAAAATCTACTAGTTAATCAAATAAATAATTTCATAGTGCGTTTCAGCAAATCGCATTTTTAAATAAGGTTTGGCTTTAGGATTAGATTAAGTTGTCCAGTATTTGAGAAGTTGAAGCTGAAGAAAGTAGACCACTTCATCAACCTGGGATAACAAATCTCCATGAAATTCTCAAAAGAAGAAATTAAGAGAAGAGTCAGCCAATGTTGGCTAGCTTTTGGCAGAGCAAGTTCCAATCTTCAAGACAAAGGAGATACCATCGGTTTTAAAAAGAAGGGTCTACAACCCATGCATCGTGCCAATAGTGACCTACGGAGCTGGAACACAGAACCTAACAGTGAAATCGGCTTTCAAACTAAGAACTATTCAACATGCATGGGAAGAAATTATGCTAAACATCAGATGGAAAGATTTTTAAAAACAGCAAAATATATTTAAAAAAATATAATATATATTAAAAAGAAAACTGGTGCTGTAGATATCCTAGAAGCCATGAGCAAACTTAAATAGCAATGGGCTGGCTATGTTGCATGAATATAAGGCAACCACAGGACATCTCAACTCACAATGTGGATCCCTTGTGGCTTGGGATGATGTGATGATTCGGACAAGTTCAGACTGCTCTAGCACCATGATATTCAGAAGCAAAAAAACTGGCAGACGTTGGAGAAGGCCTATGTCCAATAACAAACTATTAAAAGCTGATTAGCAGGTGTATATTTTCTGGTAATGAGCCTCACCAGCCCAACACTTGCAATGGAATACTAAATGTACAGGTCTGACTATTGATCCCAATTCTCAAATGAATGGAAAGTTGTTTATCCCTGTAAACTCCTTGGGGAACGTAAGGTCACTTTTGTGGTCTCTGCAGCAAGTAAGGTTTGCAGGTTAGAATTTCTAGCTCTGAGCCTCAGCTGTAGTTTTTTCGTCTGTCCGAGTAACTTTCTCTTAGATGAACTGCCTCACAGGGCTAAAGGTCTCAAACTGCCCTACTGTTGACTTATAGCTGGAGAGGAAGAAGAGGATTCATACTTTTCCAAAGAAAAATAGCACAAAGTCAATGTAAACAGCCTTGGTCGAAACTCAAACTCATTTCACGGATTATGTTTTTCCGCATCGTAGACCATTACGCCTCTCTGCACCTCGACCAATGAATGGAAAGAATGTCATCAAATGGTTTAGTGAGCCAACATTTATTCAAGGGGAAAAGGAGTATCATTACAGTAGTTAAGTGGGGAGAGGTCTGTTAAGGTGATTAAAATATTTGCCATCGGGGGGGGGGGGGGTAAAGGGAGTGGTTGGGGATACATGTTGGGGGGGTAAAGAAAAAAAACAGAGGTAGAAAATGATGAATAGTGGAAGGAAGGTGGGAAAAATAAAGGAAGATTCCACAAAACGTAGCTACATAAATCCACAAAAGAGTACAAGAATGTTTGCTAGAGAAAATTAAGTTCTATGAGGTGGGTACAATTCTGCAATTAATCTTCCATTGTAAGTGACTCTACAGGCAACCAATTATTTTCATACACATACAAACATATATATATATATATATATATATATATATATATATATATATGTTTGTATGTTGTATATATATATAAATATATGTATTAACTGGGGTATCCGGCGTTGCCCAGGGGGTTCGGAGGAATCAACACTTGAAGGTCATACAGTAAATTTTAACAGAGCTTCACAAAATAAGGATTGCAACCCTTCAGGTGGGTTGAAAATGCCAAAACTGACCTTTTTCTGAAAATGCCAAAATTGACCCTTTTCTGGAAATGTCAAAGTAGACCTGACTTTGAAATGACCTATGGGAGTCAACAGAAGTCATTGTCATCCATATACATAAATTTGCACAATCCTCTCTGATTTGAAAATTCCTAAATTGACCTGACCTTGAATTGACCAACAGAAGTCAAAAAAGGTCAGCACCACCTATCCTACGTTCATACTATGGTCAACTTACCTTTGTACACAATTTACAGCTCATAGGGTGCAGCTGTCTCTGTTAAGTTTTAAATTGCCAAAATTAACCTTTTTTGAGAATGCCGAAATTAAACTGATGCTGAATTGACTTGAGGGGGTCACCAGAGGTCATAATCACTGACCCAATTTTCATCCTGTGTCAAGTAACACTTGTACATAAATATGCAGGCCATAGGGTGCCACAGTTTCCATTGGATTTGAAAATACCAAAAATAACGTGATGCCACCAAAATTAAATTGACCTTAAAAGGTCACCAGAAGTCATTGCTACCAATTTTATGTTCATCCTGGGGTTAAATTACCCTTATGTACAAATCTTCTGGTAATGAACAACACCAACTCAGCACTTGCAATGGAACAATAGACCCCTTCATATTGGTCTAATTACTGACCTATACCGCAAATGAATTTGCTTGTTCAGTGCAACCATCTAGGAGTCTTTAAAAAAAAATAGTCAGAAACATTCTTCATCTTCATAGTATATATATATATATATATATATATACCCACAGAGTATGTATATAAGGTTTGAATATGTACACATACATTACTCCGGTAACTCAATATTTCTCTTTTTCATATTATGATAACCTCCATTATATATGTTAGACATTTATTTTCTTTTGAAATAAACTCTTTTTTTAGCAGAAATTTCCACTTTGTAGGTTGGTGAAGAAATGACGATCCCAAAACAATTTTATTTCTTCAATAGGATCCTGGTACTGCAGCGTTCTAGCCAATCAGAGCTCAACACAAAAAATACGTATTCCAATCAATAAGATTTTTCTGCACCTATCCCTGTCTATGGTACACTTTACTGCTACATAGACAATACCAAAAATGATAGACAGTAATTCATTCTTTTAGGGGCGGAGGCATAGCAAGAGGGGAGTAAGAGGATTCTTTGCCCCTGCCTGGGTGCTAAAAATCTTTGCTACTCCACTGGTATGGAGCAACTCACAAGCATACTTCACTGCTAGACTCAAATGCTGAGTAAGCAATCACTCATCAGAGGTGAACGACCAATGACAACTTGTCCTTGCTCACAGACTTCCAGATGAAGGGTCATCAACATTTTACCAATCTCAGTTAATAACAGATACAAACACAGTGCAACTTCCATAATCTGAACAGTGCAGGCGGGGAGTATTTTGTTTCAATGAATGATCTGATCTTAAAAAAGGAAACCATACTGAACACATAATCAGGACCTTGAAATCTTATTAGGATAATCCAAAATTTGGATAATCAAAGTTTCTCTATAGTATTAGGGAAATTTCTTATTTGTTATTACCTCTGCTAACAAGGTTGGAGAGGTATATGTATTTGGTTCCGTCTGTCTGTCGTCCACACGATATCTCCAAAAGTATTGCGTGAATTTTGATTAGATTTTGTGGAAGGGTAGAAAATAGGGTAAAGACGACTTAGCTAAACTTGGGGGTGGATCCAGGAATTTCTGACAGAGAAATATTCACCCTTTTCTTCTATACATTTATGTATACGCTCATGGCTGTCCAAACGATATCTCCAGAAGTTTTTGATGAATACCGAAAAATTCTATTGGAAGACTAACCACAGACTTAGAAAAAATTATGGTCATGGACAGTGCGGTAAGAAAGAAGTGATTGAATTTTGGAGAGGATCCATGTGCAACTTCATCATAGTTGTATATCGGAACCACATAATATTACCCAAATTTCATGGTTGACCATACAATATCTCTAAAAGGTCATAATGATTTTTCGATATAATTTTGTGAAAAGGGGAACAATGAGCCATAGAAGAAGTGATTAGATTTTTGGACAGATCCATACACAATTACTTTGCTTGGAAATAGTGTTGGCAGATGAATGCACTCTGATAGTATTTTCTAATCTACAATTTCTTTTACCCATTCATAAAAAATTCTCAATCAAACACAATTTGGTGACTCCAATAAAGTATCCACAACACGTTGTAGAATTCCAAACACACATTTATGATTAGAGTCATTCAACATCAAAGGTAATTGATTGAAAATAAGGTTTCTTGTGTTCGAACTATAAAGTAGGTATATTTGCAACAAACATTCATTTCCAGTTTTAGCTTATCCACAGACCCCTCACCCCGAATCCAAAGAAGCAAACTTTGAAAGTATTTTTTAAATATTAATTTTTAACTCATATTTTCTTTCATCTTAATTTTAGCTGCTTTTCATTGCAAATACTCAGGATATCAGTTTACAGCCGTTAGCAAACAGCACGGATCAGAAATGAAGAATAAGCTTTTGGTGGGATTAGAACTCACATCCCTTTGCTACAGAGATCTTATCCTCTATTAACAATACGCACTGTTTACTAACGGCCGTAAACTGACAACCTGAGTAGTTGCGATGAAAAGAAACTGATACCAAGATGAAAGAAAATACTAGTTAAAAATAATAATGGTTGACAAAGCTTCAGCTAATAGAGCAAGAACAATAAGTTCAATAATGTGTACACCATCCATGGTAGTAATAGCAGAAGGAGGAGGAAGAAGAGCAAATAGTCTTTCTCTGAGTCTTATACTAGTGAAGTATAGTGAGATGGAAATTTTCGGCAAGAACTATTTTTACTAAAAATCGTTGATTGTCATTTTTGGCGGTTGGGGGCCATTTGGTGCGGTTTTTGGCCATCTTGGGCTTTACAGCAGACCTTGGTTATTCTAATGTGACATCATAGGCAGCTGGTAAAAAAAAAAATTAAACAGAATAGATGTAACATCCTTTAATGACGTCAAGCCACTTCCTTCCTTCCTATTTGTTCAATATAACAGGGATTGACTGACTGAAAAATGTCTTATAGAGATGTGTGGACACTTTAGAAAAATAAAATAAAATCAAGAAAATATTACCATTTTTTTAAAAACTTCTGCACAGAGTTTTATAAAAACAATCCCACTTAATCATTCTTTCCTTCTGGTTTTAAATTACTACCTATCCATACAACAATATACAGACAGCAGATAGAATTTATAGGAGTTTTGCTAAAGAAAACAATTTTGTTGAAAAATATAGATATTTGAATAAAAATGGGAGAAAACTTGGAATAACAAGTCTTCTTGGAAACCTTTAATAAAAGAATGGATCACAATCACCACCATCTTTTTTTTTAATCTTCCATATATTAAAGATACCGTGTTGAGACAATGACGGTAATTGGGTCTATTTCTCCTTGATTTTACTACAGCAATTCATTATAATCCATACGTCAGTCAAAGCCCGTTTAAAGTATTCTCCGAGAACACATTCCCCACCCACTGCGTTGCTCAATTATCATGAAGCAGGACAAGAGGTTGGACTTTCTTGGTTTAGAATCAGAGTAGTCCATCTCCTAGACTGGTTTCCAACCAAAGTTGAAGAGCAACATCTACCCTGCTATTAACATAGAGCTAGGAGAGGATAGATTCATGTCTTTCTCGAAGGGCATCAGTTAGAGATGAAAGTCAACTGTCACAGCCGTAATTTGAACTTAGATCATCAATTCTATTTTCCACTTGACCCCCTGTTCTTTACAGCTCATTTCAATACTGGTTAATTCCAATGAAAAAATTCACAGGTATATCTAAATTTCACCAACTACTGAATAATGATTATTAATTTTTGACTACTATTCCTTCATCGTTTTTCTATTAATAACGACTGAACTTCAGCTGTAGGTCTAATAAGCTCTCAGTTGGACACCAACTCACACCCATTTTTCCAAAAGAAAACCTGGTTGAATAAATAATATGAAAAAGAATAATTATTGAAGTCTTCTCAGTGGAAGACTTCATTATTTCAAATGGAGGGATGGAGGTATTTTTATCAGTAAAATTCTTACCTTCAAATTGAAGAGTCCGTGATGTTGAACAGAAAACCCGGAACAATAACACTGTTCATTTAACACATGTAAAAGATTTGCAGGTATATATAGTCTAAGGAAGAAGTCACTTCCAGTGGTAATGATCTGATGATGATGTGAGTAAATATCAAAATATCAACAAAAGCATTTTCTTGATTCCTTTCTAGAATGTCTTTGAGGGTTTCTTTGAATCCTTACACATTAATGTATGTCCGTTGCCTGTTTTAGGTAAACGTGTACACACCCTCGTGTACACAGAGTTATATGTGTTGGATCATTATTCAACTATTCTCCCACCTCTCTAACACTGTTCTGAGAACATCAAAACAAACATGGTAATTAACAAGGGAGGAACTGGAAATGAAGTTTTATGACCCTCACTTAATACACTTGTCACCCTGAATTCCTCACAAAGGTAATTATGACCGTAAAAAGACCAGTTTTAAACCAGTAGTTAGAACATTACGTGTATGCTTTTGAAACAGTAAAAATTTGGGGCTTAAACTAGGCCTATGGACTTTCATAGGTTGTGAAATTAGTCTCAAAATGTGTATACAGTACCTCTGCCCATGAAATAGGATAAAGTTTATGAATTCACTCTCACTTGTCTGTTTCTGTTTGTCCATACAATATCTCTAAAATTTCTCAATGACTTTCAATGACATTTTGTGGACGGGTGGGCCATGGGCCAAACAATTGTTCGAAATGGGTATCGTTGTTAACGGTTTTGTATGGCCTTCGAAGATGAATACTCTGAGAAATATTTCTTTGTTGAAATTGAGTTGTTCGGATCACCATTGAAATGCATCGTACCTATTTCAAGTGTTGTTTGGATATAACAGTAGAATACATGCAAAGGAAATACATATAAGACATATTTCCTATGAAAATAACATCTGATTATGAATGAAAAAACGTAATTGAGAACTGGAAGGAACATACAAGTTACAGAACATCAATAATGCAAAATGACAGTACACACAATAATGAAGATATATAATCGAAGCTCACGGATAGAAAAGAGTGAGATTAAAATGGGCACAGAGAGGAAATTGCTTTAAAGATTATTTTATATCTATGGAGAACAGACAGACCACACCCCATGCAAGACAATGCAATGTGGGTGAGATAGCGTTTCTTGCATTTGTTTTAATATTAAACATGCAGACATAATTGTAAGCATGAAAAAAAGGCGTGAAAAGGCTCTAAGCTAAAATGGCTGGCTAACTTGAAAATCTGTGTTTGTTTTATATTCTAAGTCTTTTTGTGTAAGCTCATTCCATGAGCTATCTTGTTCCAACTTTGTAGAAAGGTATGTCTACATTCGTACTACATTTATTGCAAATCTCATATTTCTATACTTGATGAAAACTATAGGAAATCTTATTACTTTCCAATTTCAGCACAGTAAAATGATTGACTTTGACTACTACACAACAATTGAATGAACTTTTGGATGGATCCAGAGATATTTTGTAATTTCAAACAGTCTTTCAGCTTTTCCAATATGATAACACAGTAATTATGTCATCATGTCGATGTAAAGATAGATACAAATGATAAACTGTAACATAGTTGCTCTTCAAACAATTGATGAAATGTTTCTGATGAATAATTAGTTTACTTTTCTCATGGCATAGACTGGGATCTATAGCTTGATTGTTCATTTTTTTTTAGCCACAATAGCATTGGGAGGTTATGCACAAAATGTTTCCGAGTTATTATCAATATTATCATTATCATCATCATCATCATCATTATTATTTTTATTGTTTTTGTTTTTGACACTTTGCATGGAGAATTCCAGCTGAGTACTTCCTTAATCAAACATACTTTTTCATAATAGTCCGCACAAGTGCACGGTGGGGCACCGGGTTGAATGGGGCCTAATTTCATCAAAGGGTTTATTCTCTGGTTGAAGAGAACTATAAAAGTCTAACCTGGGCTGAACAAATTGAGGAAGTGAACAAAATTGCTCAGGTGTGGTGACTCAGAAAGAAATGATTCCTTTACACTAACTGGGTTAAATAAACCAGAAAACCAGGAAATGAGAAGCCAGGAAAGAAAAAAACAAACCTTTTGCTAACTTTGAAGATGAAAAGAAGGGGAAAAAAAAAAAGGAAGTTTTATTCGGGTATTAAAACACTCTATACTTCAACCCAGATTTTTTTTTTTTTTTTTTCAATTTCCCACTTGCTCTTGAAGCGTATTGGGGAGTTGGTAATGGCGATTGCATCTATTTGTTGGTTGATTCTTATTCTCCTTTATTTTACTCAAGCAATTTATTATAATCCACTTCCGGCTGGCTAAGCACATCAAAATTTCACCAGAGCTCTGTTAACCATGCATATTACGAAAACCTTACCTTCTCCACTGTTAGACTCTTTCTCATATCACTAAGTTTGAGATTAGAGACTGGTTACTAACCATAGCTAGAGAGCTTAGTCTATCCTACTATTTACCCATAGCCAGAGGGAGAAGAGACAGATTCATGCCTTTACCAAGTGCCCACTGATTCCATTCTCAGTGCTGTTAACCATTTGGCCACTTGAGCCTCCAGAACTAAAACTTAAAACGAGTAAATTCAGAAAATGTCTATAAGTTAATCAAGGGATATCGAGGGCTTTTCTGTTACTCAGGGTGTAAAAGGGGTGGAGTGTAAAGTATTGGTGAGAAGATAAAAAGTGTTACACCCCTACCTTCTGCCTGCGGATCAGAGTGTAGTATCTGTACACTCATTGAAAAGTGTTACACACATAAAAATACAGTTGCTTGCATTTTCAAATTGTTGGTTACCGTGCAACGACTTGCATCATATTAATTGCTTGGCAATATTTGACGTCATAACGTCATCGAGTTACACGAAAAAAAAAAATGATACTGTGGTTTGTTTGAATTTTGTACTTAGTGAACTCATCTTGCTAATCAAGGGAGACAACTTATCAAACATAATCTGACATTTCAGCATTTTTTGACATAACATATAAACCAATTTGAAATCTCACTCCTTGAAATGGTAATGCTTTGTGTATGCGCACACATCCAGATAGTTAAAGTATAACTGACAGACTTTACAAAAAATTTCGTAAGGATTATAAAAGGTTTCAATTTTTAATGTAACTCAAGCACACAATCCTGCCTTCCAGCAGTCACAAGTCAAGGCAATCAGGTTTTTTTTTTCTTTTGTGGGGTGAGCGGTGGAGGGGGGGGCTGTTGAATCAGTAACGAATGCACTTTATACTCTTTCGGTTTTTTATATGTGAAATAATCAGTCACAAAAACTTTTTTGAAATAGTCGAGATGCATATTCTTTTGGAAAAGTTGTACGTAAGCAAAAAAAGAGTCAGAAGATGATTGAATTCAAGGAAAATAAATTTCAAGTACTTCTGAAGAAATGCGGTCCCTCTCACAGAGCTAGTAGCAATGTTTTACGTTTGCATCCTATATCCCGATAACTGTGGTCCTGAATTATAAGCAGTAATTTCAAATTAATTTTAAAACGATTGAGGGAAAGGGGGGGGGGCTTTTCAGACCCCACACACACACACACTTTCAATCATAGCAGCATCTGTAAACCTTTCTTTCTTCTAATACTTCTGCCAGTTTAGCAGTATTTTTTCAAGGAACCTAACCCTAACTTAGGGATAAAACATGTTTTTCTTAAAGCAAAAACCCTAACCCTAACCCAACCCGAACGCAGCAATAAAACATGGACACATTCCAAATCTGATCGTCAGCTTTGACACGTGGACTGCTCACGGCAGAATTGAGTACATGAATTCTCAGTTTTCAGAAAAATCGATTTTCAATTTTTTTTAGGAGTGGGTACACAGGCCTGCCTGAAAGTGCATGTGGGTCCGCCTGGGAGTGTGTCCTGGCCCAACCGGTTGGGGTAGAGGGGATGAACGCAAATGCCTTTACAAAATCTCTACGAAATATCATTTACTTTCCAGTATTGTTAGATTTGGAGCTTCCCTCATCCGGGGTAATGCCAGGTACCCCAGCTAGAATGATATAAAGTAGCACCATGAGTACGACAACAATGTAGTTGTCGCCATACAATTCATCTATGTGTGATGTTAGTATGATTTCATAGCATGCATAACTGACAGAGACTTGATTTTTTTTACGATTCTTCCACATGTATAATTATTATTAGTAGTAGTATTAGTATTAGTATTATTATTATTAGTAGTAGTAGTAGTAGTAGTTCTTCTATGGCAGGGACTGCACATCCAGGATGCAAAAATAAGGCAATACCACTAACCACGGGACCACACTACTTAACTTGTACCCAAAGATATATCAGATAAAGGCAATCCTTGGGAAACATGCAATTCTTGAACGGACATTTTGAAAAGGCTAAAA
Organism: Thysanoteuthis rhombus; assembly: GCA_963457665.1. Taxonomy (NCBI): domain Eukaryota; kingdom Metazoa; phylum Mollusca; class Cephalopoda; order Oegopsida; family Thysanoteuthidae; genus Thysanoteuthis; species Thysanoteuthis major. Next base: position 4,797,788 of record OY735229.1, read on the forward strand.
TTACATTTTCAGGAAACTGTATAGCTCCAAAAAGTATGATTATGCAATGTATTGTATTGTATCAGCTATTAACAGAATAATGGAAATAAGAGCCTTTAATTTACTTAATAACTTTATCCTTTTAAACTTTATGCCATTCAAATCCTCCAGATGAATATGTTGTTGTATAGAACTTTGAGATGTTTGGTAACGGACTTGAAAAGCGGTTTCATGACTGAGGTCTTAATTTCATTATTTTGTTACTAACTGATCAATAGGTCGTATAATCATACTATATACGTAATTATAAATGGGTTATATTACTTTGAAACTCTATTTGAAATGACCTCCTATTGATACACAGTGAATGTATCATTTGGTCTAGACAGCATAAATAGAATAAACAAGTAAAGAAAACGGGTTGCTGTAGGGATTGAACCCGCTACAGGTAGCCGCTTTAATGTAGTGTTGCTCTTACCATAGGGCTAAACAGCCGGCCAGTGTGGCAAAGACCCAAATGACTGCTATATGTCCAAATTCCAACATTGTTCATTCACTGTCCATATCTGCTCTACTGTTTCTCAATGTGGAAGATTATATATCATGAAATGGATACATAATACAACATGGATGATTTAAACATTTCTAAAAATATATATAAAACAGTATCTTTAGATCAAGAACGACCTTATCTAAAGTTTAGATCTTTAGATTGAGAATACCATGATTTGTGAAATTCCAAATCTTATCAATACATTGTATATTTATACTTTTCGGAGCCTTCGAATGAGTTTTTTGAGGAAATAATGTTACTTGGAAATGAAAAAATCTAGCCACCTTTAGTCATTCAAAATAGCCGATTCCAGATGGATGTTCAAGTATAATGTGTTTTTTTCGATTGATTTCAACAAAATACATTCTATTTGTCACAATCCCTTTTTGCTTGTGGGAAACAGCAAATACCTCGACCAACAACCAGATTATAATCAATACAACCCAAAAGCTTGAGCAATTTAGATAATGTCCACGAGATCCAAATGTAGTATGAATTTTTGTCACAATCCTCTTTGAGCAGTATACTTTATGAGCCAGGGTACAAAACAACAGGTAAGTTGAGAAATTGTGAATGAGAATATATTTCTTTATAGGGACCTCAATACTTTTGAGTTTTTTTCCATAATCAAATTCACCAAACTTTTGAATAGTATCATCTAGGGATTATTAAACAAGACAAAAGACATTTTCAAATAAATTGTTGTGAGTCTTAAAAAATACTAAAAAAAAATTAACAATCCAAACTCACCATCACAGCCAATAATTGAACAACTGTAGTGTCAAAATTTGAAGTTCAATAAAAAAAAAAAATTTCTTCAAAGAATGAATATAGTCAGAATAAATTCTTTTTGTGAGGTCACTTCCGTTTTACACGGGAAAACATCTAAATGGAATAAAAAAAAAAAAACATCGAGAAACATCAAGAGAATTCTAGATGTTGTTGATAAATCCACTAAAATGAAGATCCAGAAAGGTCAAAACAGCTTTTTTTCCAGAAAATCAAAAGAGAAAAAAACGTTTATAGAAGAGGTCGAGCAGAATACTGATGCCAATTTTCAAGTCTGCAGATAAAACGGTGTGGTCAGGAGCGCCGGAACACGCAAACACACAAACAACATGAACAACATAAACACATTCACATATTCATAAAAGAATGGATAGAACACTTAGAACCATCTTTGATGGCTACGGTCGTTCAACAGGTAACCCTGATTATTTTAATCGAATCACCGGCACCCGCAGACGTGCGTATTGTAGACAGATACGCATAAATTTACATATTATTCACAAACTATCGCCTCTTGCGTCATCAGGAAATAATTGTACTTCGAAGTTCAGCGAAGAAAAAAAAAAGTAACAATAATATCAACAATGAAATAAGATCAGTATTTCTTGGCGGGAGTCACCTATACGTCAACCCAGTCGGGAAAAGAGGCGGGGGCCCACAAACTTGCAATTACTTTGTTATATTTAGCCACTCACGGTGGATAGTCACGTGCCTAGGCCACAGTCGGCAATTGTTAAGACAACATGCCAATTGAAGGACGGGAATAAAAAAAAAAACCATACGGGGCCCCGGCATATGGACGACGAGTGAGAAAGCTCTCAAACAATGTTTTGTGGCTCACGCTGAACAAATCCCCTGTTGCACTCTTCCAGATAATAATCAAGGCAAGAGTCACACTTGAATGGAAGAGGTGATAAGATTGTCAAAATTAATAGTCTGGTTTACAAAATAAACTCCGAACAACGGCTCTGTGATAGTTCAAGTGAAGGAGCGAATAACAACACCAGGTGTAATGGTTCAAATACTTGACTCACCCATCAACATTATCATTATTTTTTTTTTTGGATAAATTTCAGACCAACCACCACCCTAATCTAATACACACTACTATCAATAAAACAACCGCATGATGTCGGTAATGCTTTTAACTGAAAATACTTTTCTTGCTGGTGTCTATTCTTTTTGAGCAGTTAGTCTGTGTCTCTTTCCAGCTAAAACGATGAAGTCGATTGACCTGATATTTTTGCATGGAGAATCAATACTGATCGACTTCCGACACGGGCAGTGCTTCCAGGTCACCAGAGGGCATGCTCTATCCAATCTTCGGTTCAATACACCAGAAAAAATTAATTTTTTCACCAAGATTTTCGTTATTCATTCTTCTCACAAATAGAAAAAAACTACAATAAAATCAATTTTCAGCATATTTCCAACGATTTTTGCTCTTATTCACGGATTATCATCCACGTTTTCAGTAATGGTGGTGGTGGTCTAATTTGTGAGCAACTTTCTCTAGCTGATTTCAAAGTAACATCCAGAGCTGTGGTCAGCTATAACCACCCCCTCTTCATATTTTCTATTTTCTTTTATCTATAGAACTATTTACCTTGAGCATATTTCATTTCGTTACTCTCGTAAGGTTCAGGTAATTTGGGGGATTGGGGTAGGGGTTGGTGTGGCTATTCTATGTAGCCCCAATGCTTTCTTACGAACAGAAGCAAACTAGGTTATCTTTTCCAGGCAATGCCGGGTACCAGAGCAAGTACACACACACACACACACACACACACACACACACACACATGTAGGGTGCAGGGAAATGCCAAAATTGACCTAACCTCAAAATGACCTTTAGAGGTCACCAAAGATCATCGCCACCTATCCTAAGTTTATCCTGTGGTCAAAATTACCCTTGTACACATACTTTCAGCTTGCAGGGTGCAACCGTTTTGGAGTCTATAAAAAAAACATAAGCAGAAACAAACAAACATTTGTAGTCTTTATAGCACTACATACACACTCAAAGAAAGAGAGGAAAGGACTGAAAGATAAGATAGATATTCAGAACGCTGATCTGGGTCCAACATAGGGTCAAATGAGGGAAACTAGTCTGGGAAGGAAAACCGTGATGCACCCTGCTTCGAGAAACAGCACTTGAAATCCTGGTTTTTTTTTCTGGGTTCAGACACTGACTTTGGCTGTAAAAATCATTCAGGCCTTTCCTCAAAAAAGAAGAAGGTAGAGAAGACAAAATGACAAAACAATGGAGGTTGATTCCACCGATAAGTAAACAGAGAAATGAGATCGGAAGTGGAACAATCGAATGCTATGGAAACTAAAACATTTGTGGAGTAGGTATAAACTGGGGGAGGGGGACAGAGGCAAGAACATAACAGAGAAGACGTGCAGCTGACCATCATGAAATATCGATTTCAAGTGATCAAAGAAGGACATGAAATGAATATAGAGATCTGAAAGGGAATCTGTAAGAAAACTGTTAGCCAGAAAGCACCCGGCCACGATGGGATCCACGGTTCCTGGTTCAGATGATTCACGGCTAGACATGAGAGACTGACACAAGAGCTGAGAAAAAGTCAGGGAAAAGCTAGGTTTAGCCATCATCTTGCTATATATAAGTGGGATAAATTGGCTGAAACCCTATCATCAACTTGAAAACTTTTTGTTCAAAACCAATAACACAACTGAAATAATTGAATAACGATTTGATTTGGGGGGGGGTTGCAATATACAGAGAAAACCACTCATTATAATCTCAGATAATGTTATCAAGCGGTTATAGTTATGAAAATCAGTCGGTCCCAAACATTGTTTTATGTGATCATCATAAAAATCTTCCTCTATATATCCTTTCCTTAATGTTATCAGCTAGTTATTGTTATTCTGAGCCCCCCCCCCCCAGCTTCCTCTGTATATGCAATGAATGTCAGTAGTGTGCATCAGTGGCATATCAAAGTTCTCTGTCCCGGGGGGGGGGGAAGCATCCGAGGGCAAAGACAGCACCCAAGGGCAGTGGCTCTATATCCTAAGGAAGGGTATAATTATTAACCAGGATTATAAGCTGGGGAAAATTTTGCACCCGACTACACCTGCATCTGGGGTCAACTGCCCCTTCTAGCCCCCTGCCTCCTCTTTGCTACACCTTTGGTATCCATATCTTTGGAAATGTTTTTTTTCCAAGTTGAAGTAAAAAAATTCTGTGAAAGAGATTTATCATAAAATCTTCTCAATATTTTTCCCTGCCTGATCCAAGTGATTATATCTGGTCCGTGGCTGAGATAGTTGCATGTTTCTGCCTGTACCATTGTTAGAGTCCCGATAAAGGTTGCAATTTTGAATGTTGATTTGGTCTTCCCTCTTGGAGGGTTTGTATAACATGAATCTAAATATCAGTTCTCTTAATTATTTGGCCTTGTATCAGACTATGCGAGGCTTGAGAAATATTTAATGCATGGGTAAATCAAGGATTCTGAGCAGGGGTAGGGAGAGTTTCAAATTAGAAAAAATTATCCTTATGAACAAATACGTAGAAAAGAGAAGAGAAGAAATTAGCACCAGAATTGACAAAAGAATAAAGTGAAAATTGAAAAAAACAATTAAAAAGGAATTTACTAAAGAACCAATAAATGAAATTTTACAAACATTAAGATGGGAGACATTTTACTCAGGAAAAATCAAATTATAAATGTTTGTTCTTTAACATCAACTTACAACCTCTTCAGATTATTTGGGTTTTTTTTATTCATAACATTTCTTTAGCTAGGTATTCAAGAGAAACTCTACAATCGATCTTTGTCCAAGCAAAGCTCGGGCTCTGAATGCCCTGCCTCACCCCTGGGTCAATGTTTGTCTTGATCAGCTTTGATCAAAGCCCCCCGCCAATAATGAAGTGTTCTCTGCTACCATTGAATTTGATTTCTGATTTTTCCTTCCAAAACCTCAATGTCAACCTTGTCATCCAGTCCTGTCACGCCTGACTTGCTCTGGTATGACAGACAGTTGCTCAGAGGCAACTGCCTGTCATACCCTGGGGTGCAGATAAGAACAAGGTGAAGTGGTTTAGTCCACTTCTCTCGGATTAGACACAAGATTTGTTGAAGGGAAGAGTCAAACACAAATGGGTCTTTATCAAGATTCTTCTGATGGAGAAGAGTTAAAGAGCAAGGCAATTGAAAACTGATACAATAGAAAAGGCTTCAATTACTGAGAGCATATCTTAGAAGTACAGAGGAAAGAATGTTGAAATCACAATCCATTGACAAAGAAGTTCAGGCATCAGTGAGTCCTTCCTAAATGTGATCTCAGGTTATACAATTGAATTGATGAAAGCTAAGAAGAGGAGTTACTATCAAATGCCAGAGAGGGAAACAGCAGACCATATGGAATTTAAATCATAAATTACCACTACCCACAACAGACCGGTTCAATCGCTGTTGCTGGGTTTAGATTATTCATCTGTTCTGACATTTATATATATCTATCTGGACTTCACTCAACTTGAAATTTCGTGCACACATTCCTCTCAATAAGTACAGCCATCTTTTTATTTTTTCTACCCTCTCTAGGTCTTTATTGTGGGGGTTCAATTTACAATCATAGTTTATGTCAAATTGATTCCTTAGTTTGTGTCCAGCAGCATTCAGGCTTGTTTTTTGAAAATCTGTGCTTTTTTAGTGATCATAGCCAATTTAAGACAAGAAAATTAGATTATTCATTGATAATTCCTTCTTCCAATTTTTCAATTGATTGCCCGATTGAGTGAAGAACCATACCTGTTTTTTTTAATCGTGAATTTATGATTCAAAACCTATTGATGGTATTTTCATCAAGGTAACTAAATTTTATCTCTACCACTGCTTAATTTGTGGGATAAAACATAGTATATATGGGTCGCGGTGATTCACAATTTCTCTTCTGTTCAGCACGGATTTCTTGTTAACATCTCACGTCAACACAATGACATAAATATATATAAAACAGAGTCCATTGCTTTCTTAAATACAAAACATGTCATGCTATGTTTTTTTTCATATCTAAGAGTGTACATCCAAAATCCCTTTCGTATTTTGTGTACATAAGCCCAAAATATGTCCGCATAAAAAGGTACAATACATATGTTGCTCATCAATTAGGTAGGTACCAGAAACATAAGAAATTATAACGATAATCAGGGTCTTTTTTCAAGAAATTTTCAAATGTATTACAATAATTTTGATATTTTCTTCAAAGTTTTAATCACAAGAAAAGATAGCATAAGGTAAGTGATCAAAAAAATACTTGAAGCAAGTTTTACACTGTTTTTAATGTTTATCTTAATCATGAAAAATTAACCCATTAACTGCAGTAGGTGGCAAAGAGTAATAGCTATCCATTACAAGATAAAAGCTCTGACTCGTAGATAGAGCTGAGCTGCTATCAATCGCAATAGAACAGGAATTTTAAGTAGTTAGCCATAGAATAACAATGGTGTAACTGGATTTTTATTTCCTACTTTTTACTTGAAATATGACAGGAACATTTTTTTACAGCAAGCGTCTGTTACCTGTCCACTCAGTTCAGCAGACAAGTGGGTACTGTGTCAGTTTTCCTTACCCGTAAGTGATGAAAGCCCGCTTAGATTTACAAGCATCTCATGGGACAGCTGAAGTATGGATGATCAAAAATAACAAATTCTGATATAATCCACAATTATCGATTGGAGAGAATTATTGCCAAATCATAAGAGATAGATTTGCTTTTGCGGATCAACACCTTGAATGTCTCTACAACAGCATTTGTGATTTGGGGGAGATTCGTCAGAAGAAACAGTCAACCAAAACTGTCAACATAAGTTTCTCCAGTTTTCAAGTTGGTCTGGATGGCTGTTTATGTATGTATGTATGTATCATGCATATAGGCTGCCCTAATGGAGCCTTAGGGCTGAAAATTTGAACATTTACTCCTTAAACCTACAAAAGACACTTTTTTATTTATTTAAACCCCCGCTCCATCTTTTTAGTAGGGGTTCAATTTGCAATATAAGTCTATGCAAAACTGATCATTTTGTGTATGCCCAGCAGCATTCATGCTTATTTTTTGAAAATTCAGAAAAAAAGTAACTTTCAATTGATCATCCCAACACAGCATTCTGTCAAGACATTTTTCTTGACGGTTTCTACTGCGTCATTCCAAGAATTATTCAGACAGTTGATTTCATTTTTCAGTATAATACAATCTTTCTACTTTCACTTGCCTTCCATTTTGCCTTGTACAAACTCAACTTTGGTCGACAGGGCCAACAAGAACAAGAAAAGTTCTATGCCAGCTACAGGAGGTCTGTCAATTAGAGAAAGGTCCGATTTTACAATATTACGTCTTCTGTGAATTGGGGACATTTGATGTCTTCAAATACAGGGTGGGCCATAAGTTACAGACGAGTTTTTGGGAGAAAAAAAAAAAAATTTGTTTATAACTTTTTTTTTTATCACCGGTTCAGAAAGTTGGATTACTAGAATTTATAATGGAAAGACACACGTCAAGCGAGAAGTTGAAGTAATTGAATTTTATTATGCGAACCAGACGTCAATTGTTTTAACACAAAGAGCCTATGCAATTTATGGCCTACCCTGTATATAGTATATATAACTAATTCCAGGAGCTGTCATGTTGATATGAATGCATTTGAGTCCTTTGATCCTGAGTGTCAAACACTGATGTAATATCTGTTTAATGACATTCACACAACAGTTGACCAATTTATCTTCATTCAATATTGAATGTGAAATTCATTCATTGTATTTTCCAAGCCAAGCAAGAAGATACAATGCAACATGTTGGAATTCAATTTCTAATTCTTTTTTTATTTGATCTCTAATCAAAGAATGTTCTGTTTCTTTCGGCCATTCAGCAAAGAAGAAACATTTTACTGAAACCTGTGTATTTCTAACTTGTGAATTAATCAGAAATTTAACTTGTAATAAGCAGTAAACATTAGTTGGATATTAGCGTAAAGGTCAGCACGGCTTAGATGATGAAGAAAAATGCTAGCCTCGAAGGTTGTTACAGACTGAATTTCTACTTTCAATCAATCAATCAATCAATCAATATATATATATATATATATATATATGCAATACTCTTCCATATATATATATATATATATGCAATGCTCTTCCATACGAATAGAGCACTACTGGTGGACGGGGAATTTAACGTATAATAAATATATCACTTAAATTCAGCTTTACTGACCGTCCATAGCTCAGATGAAGGATATCAGCCTCCGGGTCTGAAGCGAAGGTTACAATCCTGCCTCATGGTACTGGATGGGATAATTGGAAGTCTACAGCCACACTGAAGAGTTGTAATACAACGAATCAGCTGTCTGTGGATGACACAATAATATATATACATATATATATATATACATATATATATATATATATATATATATATATATATATATATATATAGTGACATACAGATTTCCAGAAGGACATGGGTTCAGTTAAAAAAACAGGCACACCCCTAATGTGTCTTCTATCAAAATATATTTTTGGATTTTGATTAAAAGGGCATTTTTAATTGATCGAACACAATACAGTGAAAATTACATATCAGAATTCAGCCAATATTTAAGTGTTAGGCTGCAGATATATTGATCCATCCTTCTATACATAGAAAGTCTGTCTGCAAAGTATCCAGCTATTTTGAATATCTCAAGAACCAGTTACGTGTCCTTGATGTAACTAGGCAACCAATTAAAGAGAACTTCACTGCGCAGGTGTAGTTACCTGGTCAGCAGTTAGATGCCATTTAGTGAGCTTGTGTACTTTGTGACCCAGGTTTGTCAGCTTCTCTACAAGCTTCAACTTCTGACTTTTCTTGAAGGGATTTCAGACATTGTGTGCATATGAGTGTGCATGTGTGTGTACATGTGTGTGTACATGAAGCGGCAAGGGAGAGGGATTGATACGTAGGTGAAATATATTCCCTTTCCTCTCTTCTTATTTTTATCCCTCTCCTCTCTTCCTCTCTCTCTTCTTTATTTCACTTTCTCTCTCTCTCTTGCATTCTCTCACCTTCTACTCTCTTCTTTATATCTCTTTCTCTCTATTGCATTCACTCTCCTTCTCCTCTATAAATCTATTTCTCTCTCTTCTCCTCTCTTCTTTATATCTTTCTCTCTCTCTCTTCTTTATATCTTTCTCTCTCTCTCTCTCTCTCTCCTTCTCCTCTCTTCTTTATATCTCTTTCTCTCTCTCTACTGTATTCTCTTTCTTTCCTTTCCCTTTCTCTTCTTTTCTTTCACCTCTCCCAACCCTACTGGCAAAGATATGTATATATATTCACTCATGTTTGTCTGTCTGTCAGTTTGACCATATTTTGTCGAAGGGTAGGCCATGAGCTAAGAAAGAACCGATTCAATTTTTCCAGTGGATTGGGGAAATTCTTTTTTGGACAGGAGAGATTTCTTTTCTTATATACTATGAGAATAGTTTTCGATAATGAGAATCGAAACTTACAGTTACCTCCCCCGAATCGTAGCTAGATATCGACTGATTTTCATGAAGTTTTTAGTTAGTGTGTGGTTCTCCAGTTTCAATCTGTTCCACCTTTCTCTCTCTCTCTCTCTCTTTCCATTCATTACTTTTCACTTTTATTCTTTCTCTCTTCTCTCTCCTTCTTCTTTGCAATTCTTCTTCTTCTTCCTTCATTCCTCCCGCCATCTCAATCAGTACCCCTCCACCACGTCTCTCCTGTCCGTGAGTCCCTATATACTCTCGCCTTGACTAACAAGTGACTAATACTCCTGACAAATGTCTAAACAGGTTGAAATCTTTCTTCTAATTTCTCTCCTTGCTGCGTTAGGTCAGTATGTGGCAGGAAATATGAATGGAATGCAGTTGGACACACACTACACAGGACACATACACACACAAAGGGCACACGTGCAAATACACACACACACACTCACTCAAGCAACCATAAAAAGTGTCAATAAACTCTTGAGGGAATAGTTTTATTATTTTACAATGAAGTTGATCTTCATGTGGAGATACAAGCATACACACATCAGTACATCTTAAATTGATACATAAAATCTTGACATACATACTTGTTCATTCTCAATTTATATATATATATATATATATATATATATATATATATATATATATATATAAATAGATAGATAGAGAGAGAGAGAGAGAGAGAGAGAGAGAGATTAGATATTGACCAAAATTTTGCGGAATTTATACAGATAAATCATTTTATCCACTTGTCAACTTTCCAAACCTTCTTTATGTCCCAGGGGGACATTTCACACATTTCTTAAATCAACTCAACTAGAGAATAAAGGATCTCTTTTTCAAGCATTTCTTAACAAAATCTTTCACTCATGTAAATTCATAGCATAATTCTTCAGTCAGTAAAGTATTTTCCCTGGCCTTCTAAGACAATATGAGACCTTCCAAGTAAATTGTGTCCTCCTTCATAAAAAAAACATTCTAGTTTTTATTTATTGAATTCTTCAATAAATTTCTTGGTATCTTCAACTTGTTGAAACTGCTGACCAGCTTAAGTATTGTATAGAGCGGAACAGGCGAGTCTAAACATGACAAGTCTGGAGAATATTCCACATGTTGTAGAACTTCCCATCCCAGCTCCGTAATTATTTACTGCATCACATTCGCAACATGAACATAAGTGTTGTCAAAATCAATGGTCTATTTACTTACACAGAAAAGGTTGCTTCTCTCCAGGAAGTGTTGCACAATAACAATTTGTTCAGTTTAAAGCGATTTGTAATAAAGAATTCTCTTTGAATCCAACCAAACATGAAGAGAATTTTCTTCAACAGATTCCACTCAGGTTGGGATATTGAAAGTTGTCCTGGTACTTGCCATGATTTTCTTTATTTTAGATTCCTCTTTGGCAATGACTATCTTGTCCAAAAACGACTTTTTTCTGTGTTGAGCAAGAAGAGAGAGACAAGTGTTAGAACATTGACCATGTTTGTTTCCATAAGTTCATACGGAACTTTTTTGCTTATTTTATGAATTTTCCTGAGGTTTGTCAATGATGTACTCAACTTGGACCTATTCACCTCTAATTTTTCTGCAAGTAAGCTTGTTCTTTGAGCTGTACCTTGAAATTTATCAGTTTTATAGTTCTGAGGTATTCCATAGTGTTTTTTTTAATTAACGAGCACATGCTTGCATCAAATGCATAATTATCATGAGCCTTTATGGATTGTGCATTTATAAAACAACCATAAAGTAAAACTATCTTCTTTTCACAAACAGTTTTCAGAGAGTAGGCATAATCAATAAAGAGTTCAGGGAACTCAGCAGACACTTCTAAGATTTCCCTAACATTGTGCTAAAGATGATGCTGAGAACTTTTGCATCAATCTATTATTCATATGCGTATCACTATATGTACATATATGCATACACAACTAAGCATACATACACACACACAAAACTATATACACACATACAAAAATCTAGGCATGCAAATACACACACAACACATATATACATATACACACACATATACATATACATACACATGAAACAATATACAACCCATATACATATATGCACACACATACAACTATATGTATAAACAAGAGTGGATCAATCAGTCTGTTGACTGCCTTATCTAAATTATTAGCTGAATTTTGATCTGAAATTTTCCCTGTATGATGTTCAAAGTATGTGATGAAATGGAGAAGCATTGGGTCAAGTGCATTGACAAACAAGAGGATTATGTTAAAAAATGAATGTCTGTTATGTAAAATAGACCCTTTTTTCATTGTTAGGCAATCGAATTATTGATGTATCCATGTACATTCGTATGATACATAAATTCTCAATGCAATGTTTTGCACAATGTTAGAGAAATCTCAGAAGTGTCTTTGGAGTTTACTCAGCTGTTTGGAGCTTGTGCAACCTGTCAACTGTACAACATCATTTGCAAGCCTTAGAAAAAAATTCAGAAGCTACGAAAATGGGTTCCATGTGGACTTAGAGAGACGGACATCAGACAACATATAAATACTTTGTAATCCAACTTGATGCAAAAAGAATATCATATTTAGATCCAGGATGTCCTTCAAGATCCGGAGGTGTAACTAAGGGAAGTGTCTTTGAATTTGCTGCATGATAACTCATCTTCATGTTGCAAACACAATGCGACAAATGATTATGGAGCTGATACGGGAAGTTCTTCCACACGCGGCATATTCTACAAACCTGTCACCTTTAGACCATCACTTGTTTCACTTCCTGCAAGATGCAGTTTCAACATGTTGAAGATGTAAGAAAAAATTCCCTTAAGATTTCTTCAGTTTAAATTTGGAATCAAAGGTGGTCCCAATTAGAAATCAGCTGATGTCAAACAGATATGTGATCTGTCAAAAATTTATGATACAAGGCAAATTTAACAAACAATCTAATTTATTCAAAGGAATAAAAACATTATTCCTGTATTTACCTTGGTTTTTCTTTCATGAATTCTCTTATTTCTTTTCATTTTTGTGCCATTTTAAACATTAAGCATGTGGCTATGTGATATTTTCACACTCATAATCATGGGCCCAATTTCGTTTGAGTCGTGATTTCTTATGGCCTTGTGTCAGACTAGGTAATATAAACGTGTATGTGTGTTAATCCTAACAAACACATTTTTTTTTCGCCTTTAACAGATAATTTGTTCATTTATCAAGCGAAATTAAATTCTAGAAATCTATTGTCACAAAAGTTCATTGTAAATTTGAATAAACTTTTTTCACTTCGCGTTACGTTGTTGTTAATACTATGTCAATTTTCGCACAGAATTGTTTGTAACCATATCGTTTTGAAAATAAATTCAGTGAACAAGTTTTTAATTGTGTTAAATAAATCGAGAGCAAATAAACTGGATTTCTATGTCTATTTATTCGTTTAAGACTCAATATTTATTCAAATTCAATTCCCTTTTTTTTTTCCACCTTGTATTGTTTTATAAACCGCGTAAACTTTTCCGCCCACAGTAGTTCATTCATTGATTTCCATGTTGAATAAACAAGTGACGGCGTGGTGTTGGATTTTTTTCAATTTATTTTTCTTTCTTTCTCCCTTGTGTTGTAAAGTGGTCGTAGTCGACCCAATTTCTCAATGAATTCAGGGAATTCAAAAATGCAGATCACTTTTTTACTTTGACTCATATGCTAAATATACATGATGTTAGGATAAAATAAAGTGAACAAATAGACGTTGAGAAACCAACCCAAACCAAAAAGAACTTTATATCAGATGAGCGAAGAAAAGAGTTTTTAATTGAATTCAAAACGAAGAGAGAAAGTGTGTCATTTGAATGAGGGACAGAAGATCATTAAAATCAACAGGTGTGTGATCAAGAGATCATGATTTGGAAATTGTTATCTTTCCCGTTTCTTTTTTCTTTTTGCTTGTTTGTTTGAATGGCCACCATTCCAATCTCAGAATAACAGATGCTGATGAATTTCAAATCGAAGAGATGAACCATAAAATAACTAACCCTAATCCAAAACCTAAAAATACTAATCTTAACAAGGGCGGCGGGCATTTTAAAAAAGCGAAGTTAACATGAAGTTCCCAATTGTCTTTCAAGAGACTCAAATGAATTTTTTTTTTTCAATTAAATGATTATTTCGAGCTAGTTTTTTTTTAGACAGATTAATTTTATGGAACGAACGGACGAAAATAACCTTTTAATCTTCTAATTGGGTTATTTTTGTAACAATTCCATAGAATTACGTTGGTTTTTTTTTTCAAACTAAAGGAAAGCAGCCATGTGATTCTTTTTCGTATTTAATAACAAGCTGAAGTTCTGAAATTCAAGAAAAAAGTCAAGAAGGGACCGTGACAGAAAGATACATGAAAATTCATGTTTAAAATAATACTGTGTAAGGTGCTGGTGTTTTTGATGAGACTTGCTATCACTTGATCTCCAGAGACAACCACTATTCCACAAGATTGAAAATTCATTTTTTTTATCATTTGATGATGATGATGATTGTTATCATTAAGTGAAATTATTGTTTATTTACGCGGCAAATATATAACCTACTTTCAATTTTATTGTATTTTTACACAATGTGAGACTCGCTGTTATTGATCAGATACTATCAGCAGATATGCCTCCATGGTAAAACTCATATTTGTAAAATTATTGAAAAATTAAAAAATAAACTTAATGGATTAGGAGTCAGGACCTAACCCAAGACCCTTAACACGTACGTCGGGTGGGTGCTCATTGTTCAGTTTCTAGTTTTTTTGTTATTGTTTTTTCAAAGTTAAAACATGCCTACATTGTCAAGCAGCAATAATGGCGGTTTATCAATGATTAGCTAAACAACATTTACTATTTCTTACATAACTGACTTTTAAAATATCGGTAGATTTCAATAAGGGTATACTCGGGTGGTCCCGATTATGAAGTTTCACTATCACGTACACTCGATGTTGAAAACGACTCACAAATAAAAGGAATTAATACATAAGAGAATTCATGAAAGAAAAAATAAAAAGTATTTGTTATTATTGCTTTGAAAGAATTCAATTTTTAAAATATTTTGTCTCACTTCATAAATCTCCGACAGATCGCCTGTCTACGTTATGTAACGTCAGATGAATACCAACCGAACCACCGTCCTAAAGTTGTGCCCTTTTTATTTCATTTATTTATTTATTTATCTATTTTTTTTTTTTGTCTGTTACCCCACAAAAAGAAATATTGACTACAGGGACATACCAACTGTAAAAGTGAAATGAATAAGACAAAATCATTTCAGCGAAAACACGAATCCTCTTGCTGTCATTTTAGACGACCCGGGGATATTAAATTAAAAAAGCAACACAGGGGGGAAAAAGAAACTTACCTTTTTGTAGACATCTATCCAAGTGATTCATTTCCATTTAATCCAGGTATCCAACAGGTATGTTTCATGTTTCAAGAAGAAGAGGTGCTAAGAGGAAGTTTGTAAAGAGAGAAGAAGGAGAAAATATTTGGATGTTTTTGGTCGCAGGTGTCCATACACAACTTTAGCGCCTTGGGGTAAGAGAAGATCCCCACGGGGGACGGGTTTGCCCTTGGCCTTGTTGGACGGACTTTTTAGCACTTGTCGTCGTAATAAGAGGAAAATATTTTCAGCTGTTGAAATATAAACTCCTAAACCCGTGAAAATGTCTTTTTTTCCTACTCGAGTGGCAGTCGTCGTAGAAAAGAGACAATAATAAGAAATTGATAGAATCAAAGACAATGGAGGTGAGAGAAGGTAAAAAAGAAAACTATTGGGAAAAATGTTGATCGTAAAATTGATTATGAGGATGGAGAAGAAGAAGAGGAAGAGAATAATGATGGTGTTAGAGGTAGAAATATTGGACATTATATCCTAGCAGTGAGTAGAATAGATTTAGGTGTAGGTATGACATGGACAACGTCTATAACGGATTTTAGAAGTACAAAGCTGAACGCTAGAGTTTTTTGAAATCAAAGTTTTTTCTCGACACTTTCACTTTTGGGATAAAATTTAAAATTTTGAATAGAACTTGAATGTACACAATATTTCCATCATTATCAATTAGACACCTTCGTATCTTAGGTAATGTGAAAATAGTGACACTTTTCAAGTTTTAAGGGAGGGGAACGCGTTGTTGAGGGTACGTTCTATTCAACTCTTTCAAAACTTCTGGGACTGGGACATATATATCCACCCCCAGAGGCTTCTATGACTGCAGGGATATATATATGTCCCGTAGATCTCTTTTAGAGGTCTACTGGGGCATATCTTAATCCAGGCATTAAGCACCTTATTAGGTTAGTCTTGAATGGTTTAAGACGTGGAAAAAAGTTAATCCATTTGAATGAATATACATTAAACATAAGTCGAAATGGGGAAAGTTATCATAAACTTTTTAAAAGGTACCACATATGTTGGCAAAAGGAAAGAATTCTGCAATTTGATGTGAGTTTGGAAAAATGTGGCTCAGTCTGACAAACACGATTATTTTTTTTTAAGCCAGTCGGTCAACAGTTTTCCCAAAGTGTGCGCTGCGGCTCCCCCCAAGGTAAAAGACAGAGAGAATGAGAGAGAGAGAGAGAGAGAGGGGAGGTTTTGGATCCACTGGTCTAAAGGGAAAAGCCACTTAGTAACACTTCAAGGCTTTTTTACATGGGTAACAAGAACCAGATTTTCATTTCTTTTATGCTTTGTTTTTGTTTTTAATCCGGGTGGGTTCTCGACGAGACCCTACATTTTTCCGTTGTATTTGTAGAGGAGGTACTTCTTCCGTTCCCGGCTTCTTCGTCCACTTGAGGTATTCACGTTTTGTTCTTAGGAAGGGGACCCTCTTCTTGTCCCAATAAAATCTCTTTTTCTTTCCGCTGTCAGTGTGTTAAATGACGGGCCGAGTTGTTCAAAATAGGAAAGAAAGAGAAGGAAAAAGACTGTATTGTTGCAGTGAAAGAAAAAGTTAGATTGGATCGGAGAGAGTGTTATGTCGGGTGGGGGGATGAGACAGGCAGGTGTCAAGATAGATTGGTCGGGTATGGAAGGGGGGAAAGGGGAAGGTACAGTCGGGAGTAGGGGGTGGCTGAATGATCTGGTGGGGTGGCTGAACGGACTTGGGTTGGGGTTGAGGAACAGAAGGTGGTCAAGCAAAGGAAGAATCACCTCGGTACAGAAAGATAAGAAAAAAGAAAAGACATAAAAAGAATAGCCGACCGAGAGAAAGAAGGAAAGAAATGAGAGGATAGGGTTTACTGTAGGGACAATAATAAAGAAAGAATGAACCCTTCAGGTTCCACCTTCTCTTACTCACTCAATGAGTTCGTTGTGTTTTTCTAGCTCGGTTTGAAATATAGGGTACAGGTACAAGATAAGTAGTGCGGTCCCCCCCCCCGCCTCTGCAAATAGTACGGTCGCTCCATTTATTTTTGCATTTCATTCTTTCTCTACTCACTTTGGTCCTGATTTATCAACCTCTACTTCTACCCCCTTTAACCCTTATTGTGTCGAGGGCACCCCTGTTCCTACCTCTAACCCTACCCCCAGAATGGTACAACAGTGATACCAGCGACTTTATAACATGAGATGCAATAATGATGCAGGACTACCAGGGAAAGGGACCACACTTCTTTTCAGTGACCGCATTTCTTGACTAGTAACGAAGATAGTGTACTCCCAATATCACCTTTTCCAACACCACCTTGGACTGTAATAGTGAGCAAACAAATTAAGCAAACCATTGCTACTTCAGTGAAGTGTATCAATACACTTATGCCCCTGGGCACTAGAAACCTTTGCAATGCGACTGGTTCTCTGGTGGCCTTGTGTCAGACCTAATGTCAGAAGGACTCAATGCCATGGAGTAGCAATTAGCAAGAAAGTCGTGCTTTTGCAGACTGTTGTGAGTTCATTCCTCACTGGGCGCCCCATATTTGTGACCTTGTACCAGACTAACCTCTCTCTCTCTCTCTCTCTTTCTCTCTCTCTCTCTCTCTTACTCCATTTCTAACTTCATCTTATTACTGTTAGCTTCATACAACTTTCTTTTCATCTACCTATCTTCTCTCATTTCCCTCCGTCATCTCTGTCTCTGTCTCTGTCTCTGTCTGTCTCTCTCTCTCACACACACACACACACACACACACCTTCCGGCATAGCTTTACACCTCCCTGTACACTATCCCACCTTACCTCCACCTAAGCCTTCTGACCCAGTATTGGATTGCTGCCTACCAAATGTCCGAGAGAGAGAGAGAGAGAGAGAGAGAGAGAGAGAGAGAGAGAAAGAGAGGGGGAGTGGGAGGGGGAAGACATGTGGCTATTCTTTTATTCATAATGACCAGTCCATCTACATAGTGGGCAGTTGGCCAAATTGTTATGTTTAATACGCTTGAACTGAGAGACAGTGAGAGAAAGAGATGAACCCCCCCCCCCGGCCTTCTTTTGCTATATCAAGACAGCAGTTGACCCATTAATATCACTTTATTTATTGTGAGTATACTCATAAATAAATAAAATAACATAAATAGTGCCCTTATGTTGAGAGTATCACATACCTTCTTCTCCAAGTCTCTCTCTCCGGCTCTCTCTCTCTCTGAACCGAACTTCAAAAGTTCATTGAGGTTTTGTGATATTTGACAAGTGACAAAGGACAAACACCTGAAACTCTGTGATGGAGTCTTGACATTACCCAATTAATTATTCACACTATCCTCACCTTTATTACCTGGATTATTATACCTACTGCACTTTCCTACCTTCCAAGTATTATCTGAAGTTCTGAGGTGAAGTCTTGTCATCAGTTGATGAATTATTTAGACTAGTTTCCTCATTTTTTTTTCATCTGGATCATTATATCTACATCCGTTAACTCTCCAGTCTTCCTAGTATAATCCTAAGTTCTGAAATGACGTATTGTCTTCATTCCTGACTTCTTTTGTGGTTTGATCACTGAAACTATCAGGTGATTCCATCCAGCTGTAATAACAAGGTCTGAATAATTCTCAAATAATTATCAAATAAAAACAATACTCCACCCTAGAATTTCTGACACATCTTGAGTCAGCCTTTCTGGGATTATCAATTTAGAAAATAAACATTCACTGAGGATCCCATGATTAAACATCTTGCTACTATTGCCTTCAAAGAATATTTTCTATCGTACCGACTTTGGTTCGGACCACCCAATCTCTTCTTCCCATCTCTGATGTTAACACAACATTTCAGCCGATTCATTCTACATCCTTCTTCAGGTGTAATATGTAATAAGCGTAAAGAGAGAGAGAGAGACTCTTTTATGGGTCTCTTCCTCTGGCGGTGCAATGTTTCAGCTGATTCTACGTCCTTCTTCAAGTATAATGTATAACATCTCTAAGGAAAGAGAGCTTCTCTTACCTCTCTCTCTCTCTCTCTCTCTCTCTCTCTCTCTCTCCAGCAGTTCAAAAAAAAAAAAAGAAAAGAAAGAATATCAAGGCCAAAGAGTGAATTGGCTGGTACATTACATTCACATCAAAGATAGGAAGAAGAGACTGGATTGTCCAAGAAAAACTTGAAATGTCAATGACTCTTCTCAAAATTACAAACAATCTTCAATCGTATTTGATAATGTTGTGGCATCTCTGAAGAGTTCAGTTCTTTCTAATAGAGAGATTTGAGTAACATAAAGTTTGTGGCTCTTTAATCCAGAGCTCTGTGGTTGAACAACTCCAATGGTTTGCCACATTTCAAATCCGCTGCCATTAGTTTGTGAATCCGCCACCAGAGATCCCATAAAGAACAAACTTACTATTAGATAGCTTGTCAGAGTGGAATGCTAAATATCAAGCCATACTGGATAACCAAATTGAATATGTCCTCTTTATGTTTCAGTCGATGGAAGGACACTGAAGTGACCCCCTCTAGGGCACAAACCTAGGCAAAGCATACAGAGATCCTGGGGCCCCGATCCACAGATTCCCCCTTCATGCCTTGCTGATGCAGTCCAAAGAAAAGCTGCCAGAAGGTGGTCAAAGTTGGAATCCAGCCACCTAAAGTTATCTGTATCCTAGACTAGTTGCCAACCATGGCTAGAGAGGTGAGTCTGCTCTGCCATTTACTGTTAGTTCGGGGGAGGGGAGATACATTCAATAAAAGTGGAAGTCAGGATTAGATGAGGTTGTAAGCCAGATTTGGTCCAAAATATGCAAAATTGAAAATTACACAATTAGCTCCTCTTCATTGTAGCTATATATGAACTGATTTTCATTCAGTTTTGGTATATAAACTAGACACGTTCAACCAAAGCTTTCACCATGACTGTCAAAATAGATTTTCTCCAGTTTTTAAGTCGGTCTGACTAGCTGTGTTATGTACGTGTATCATGTGTACAGGTCACACTAACAGAGCTTGAGGGCTGAAATTAGAAACATTTATTCCTTATGGAAAAAACATTTTGTTTTTTTTTTACCCCCCCCCCCACACACAATATGTTTTTAGTGCGTGGGGTTCAATTTACAATGCTAGTTTTTGCTAAATCGGACCCTTAGTTTGTTCATGCTTGTTTTTTAAAATTCTAACTTTTTCGTGTTCAGTATCCAATAAAAGGCGAAAAAAGTAATTTATTCATTGATCACCCTTTTTTTTCTAATTTCTCAATTGAGTGCCCCCAAAACAGCATGCTGCCAAGAGACGTTGGTCTCATTACGGTTTCTGTTGAGTGACTAACCAGACCTATCTTAGTTCATGTGTTAATCTTGTACTTGTGCTGCACATCAACAACAAACGAATAATGTCAGTTTTTTTTTTGACTCACGATTGATGAGGCCCTTCCCTTGTGCCTCCCGAATAATACAATGAGTGATATTTCTTGGAATGGACTCGGCACTATTTGTCAGATGGAAACTTGGCAACATTTGTCATTAAGATTGCCAGAAAAAAATTGAGACAAACATTCCAAGGGAGATTATGAACCACTACCACCCATTTATACTGTGTTGGGGGTAATGAATTAAAAACTTGGAAAAAGGGGTGAAAAAAAAAAGTTACTTCTTTTGCCTTTTTTTGGGCTGTGATCACTAAGAAAAAGTCTGAATTTTCCAAAAAAAACGAGTGTGCACAAACTAGTGATCAATTTAGCAGAAACTTACATGTTGAACCCCTCCACTAAAAACCTATTTGAGAAGGGAATTTTCAAAAAACAAAAAAAAAAACATTTTCCTTACTAATTGAGAGGAGTCAGTGTGCAAAATTTCAAGTTTCAACTGCAAATGGTAAGGGCTGGGCGAAGATAGATAGATATAAAAGTCAGAATGCATGAATTACCTAAACACAGCAACAGTGATTAAACCAGTCTGTTGGGGGTAGATTAGAAAACTACACCTGGGTTCTATACAGTGTTACCAATTCAGATATTAGAAAATTTCAACAGAAAATGTCAATAAAGGTTTCTTCAGTTTTCAAGTTGGTCTGGTTGGATATATATGTATGTACATATGTATCACACACATGGGCCATATCGATAGAGCTAAAGGGGTGAAAATTTAAATATTGACTCCTTATTATATTTAGAAAAAATGCTTTTTTTTTAAATTCCCCAAAATAGGTTTTTAATGGGGATTCAATTTGACAAGTAAGTTTATACTAAATCGATCCCTAATTTGTCCCCAGCATCATTCATGTTTGTTTGGTGAAAATTCAGGCTTTGTTAGTGAGCACTGCCCAGCAAAATGCAAAAGAAGTGACTTTTTCATTGCTCATTCTATTGTCCAATTTTTTTAATTGATCACTCTGAATACAGCATGCTGACAAGAGACATTGGTCAAGTGATGGTTTCTATTGTGTGACTACCCAGACCTTTTTTCCTTCAAATTTGGGAGTCATTCCCAGATTCAAAAAACTGCAGAAAAAAAACCCATCTAAATCAGGAACACTGGTTCTGTGGTCTATTGGAGTTATAGGTTCAAATCTTGCCAGAGGTCAGTTTCCACTTTGTTTATTGTCGTTTATATTTGCTTAATATTTGGGTAACCAATAATTGAATTCACATACTAAAAAAAATAGATAATTCTGTTGTTAGGATAATGAAAATAATGATGTATCTATAAAATGAACCAAGAGACCTTCTCTATTTGTATCCAGTATTGACTTGCTAAAATCCAAATGTCCATTGAGAGCGAGACAGACCTGACCATTACTTTCGATAATGACCTGTCCATCTACATAGTGGTTATTTGGCTACGTTATCATATTTTGATATACTTGAACAGAGAGACAGAGAAAGAGAGAGACGGAGAAAGAGAGAGACAGAAAGAGTAAAACTGGCCATAATGTTTCTTATTTGAAATGCCAGAAAACAGGTAATGGAATTAACCATGAATACTCTGGTGCAGATGTATTGAGAATTGGTGTAATGGCTGGATTATAAATGATCAAGACCCTCCCCTCCCCAGCACGACATGCTGCCAAAAGAAAGTGAGAGAAGTAACTTATTTGTTGGTGCCCCCTTTTCCGAATTTTTTGATTGATCACCCTCAACAACGCATGCTACCAAAATACATTGATCATGTAATGGTTTCTATTGAGAGACTAATAAGACCTGTTATTATTGATTTTTGTCTACTATCTTACCTTCATCTTAATTGCTGTTGTTTTTTATTGCAACTAAACTCAGGCTGGTTTCCCTTAGCCCATGAGTAAATAAATTAACTGCATTGATCGGAATGAAGAAAAAGTTATTTACACACTGCCGAAGAGAGACTAGTTTGAGTTCAGTTGCGATCATAAGCAACAAAAAATTGAGATGTCAGTCACATGATGGTTTTTATGAAGTGACTCGATATAACTGTTTTGGGTTTTTTTTTTCACTTGCCAAATTCTTCTGTTCATCTATGCCATGAATGAAGAAATGATATAATGGCCGAAATATAACTGTACAAGGACAGGTTGGCAAATGTCCAACCATTCAATATTGATAAAAAAAATACTCGTGTTTGTGTAGTGGTGCATTAAGCCCCTTTAAAGTACTCCTCTTGAGATCACACTTATCCCAGTGTCCCGTCCACTTATCAAAATAGCCTGCAAAGTCCTCTTTCTGGATTGCCACCTGTTGTCTCGTTGCATTGTCTATGATCCATGATCTGAGATCTCTTTGGGAAAAGTTGCGGGAAGCTAAATCTGGACTGTAGAGGAGCTGACAAACACGGGCGATGCATTGTTTGGCTGAAAATAAAACCTGCACGAGCCGTAAAGGATGGACAGGCTCAGTCACAAAGTCCACAAGCTCATTCAATGACATCTCACTGCCAACTGAGTAACCCCATGGGAGAGTATCTGTTCATGTGCAGTAAAGTCCACTCTGATTGGTTACCAAGTTACCTCAAACCTGCACAACCAGTTTAAAATGGCTGGATTCTTTCCAAACAGATAATTGTCTGCTACTAATCACTTTTTTCATTTTATATAATTACTTAAGATACCATTCCTGTCATTGTTCTTCTAATGCAAACAATATTCTTGAAGTCAATAGAAGGTTAGATTAAACTATCAAAAGTTTAGGGGGACCAATATAAGAGGGGGTAAGCGTTAGCAAGTGGGGTTTTTCAGCCAACAGAGGTGGCAGGGGGCAGAGGTGGAGACAGGAAGACTCCACAAAAGTAGCATTTCGCTGATGACAAGTTGGGGTTCACAATTTTTGCTATAAATTCAAGTTCACAATTTTTCTCAAAAATTTCCTGACCAAATTCTTATTTACTTTT